>JABCKG010007723.1:2152-23194 GCA_018851835.1 Hypsizygus ulmarius | reverse complement strand
TTACTTCGTAAACAGCAGCTTGCTGGAATTGCAGCTCATCATAGTATCAGAAGCATGGACACTGGATTGGGATCATGGATATGTATTTCACGATGTAATTCCTCAACTGTGATTATGTTCTCAATAACACGCATTGCAAAGATTGTGCACTACACTTTGAATCAAACTCCGACACACCCTCTGTGCAACGCTGAAGCATAGCACTCATGAAAGTGTATCACTAGAAGCCACAGAAATTTACACCATAAGGGTCCTATAGCAGTCTCATTTGCAACACACAGCTTGTTTCGCCTGCAGAGTGGAAGACAGAGAGAATGTCTCGACAAATGCTGTCGTCCTCTCCCTCCTGGCGGAGTTCAAAAATACCGACCTCTCGACAAGGACCCCGCGTCAGGAAGTAGACTAGCCACCTCGGCCCGACCGATTTGTCCCCGCTAACCACAGTACCTACGCTCACCGGCCCCAACAGCGAGCTCATAGTATAGGGAGAATTCATGAAACCGCACGACAGCGTACTTATTTCACAACACTTCAGGCTCACAGTGGAGCAGTCAGTGTCCTTCACGCAACTCCTCTGAACATTTCGCTGATCAAAGCACCTTCAAGCATGGAGAAGGGTGCACCTTTTAAAGCCCCGGAGTACACCTGTAGTTAGGTGTCATATTGAAGGCAACATAAGTTGGGAGCGATCATTGTGACTGGTCCGTACTGGACGCGCCACGCGCTGGGAGGCTATGTTTCTTGACCCTTCACCAAGCTTCGCCATTGCAAGGTACCATACCAGGTGATGAAAGTCTCTGGATTTGTGGACATCAGTTCCGTCTGTCGCTTTATTATGGAATGAAAGTGAGCGAAAGTTATACGCATTCTGTGGCTTTAAGCAATCGATCCCTACGTTCGAACTTGGGTCATGCGATCATATCGACATCATCTATCAAAAATGGCACGTATATCAAACGTCTCGTAAATGTCTGGCAGGTGTCGTTTTGGCTTCGTATGTAGGCGTCAGGCCTAGTTTTCTCGATATTCAACTGCAGCCACGGATTATATCACCTGTCCCATCCAAGTCCCATCGCCGAGAACGCATCCTTTTCGGCTCTTTACGGTCTGCGTCAGATTTGAACCATCTCCAATTTCGTCACGAATCGATGTGAGAGATTGCATATGCCACGCTCAAAATGAGCGTGTCGAATAGCAGTGGATGAACTTGCTGTCACTTGGATACATGCAATCAATGATACTGTATATGAATGTTGAGTGACAATCAATACTCTGTCATTGAGAGATGGGATCCCCAATTAGGGGAACTGAGAAGGTGTTCGTTACCGTCAAAAAATAAGAATGAATGCCAGAGGCAGATGCGGCATGGAAAGGCAGAGTTTGGCTTATAATAAGTGAAGAAATATAAAGTCCAAGGATCCACATATACCCACGAACTTGATTGCGTTTCAAAGTATTTCCGCATACTTCGCAGCAGGATAATCGGTGTACCCAACACCAAGGTCTGTGTCGTCCTTGCCCCATTGCAAGTGCTGGAAATTTGGCAGGTTATCAAGCGGCTTCCCATTCAGCACACGCTTAGCAAGATCTGGGTGCGTGATCCATGCGAATCCAATGGCGACGCCATCCACTTTGCCTGAAGCGACGAGGGTAGCGCCTTCCTCGGGCGTCACGCCTCCGTTGATAATTATCTTAGCGTTCTTGATTAGGGGCCCATACGATTCGAGCACGTCGTGCACAGTGGCGCGCTTCTTACCTGTCAGTGTAATTTTGTGTTAAGAAAGGGCGAAGAGTTCTGTCTGCAAGGTAGATCATACCATCGTATTCGATATCTAACTGTGGGGCATAGCGGACAAGCATAATGTATGCCAGCTTGAGCTTGTCCGCTTCAGTGATGAAGTACTTGTAGGTATCAAGAGTCTCCTGGAGCGGCATTCTAGGGTTGTCAAAGTGTTAGAAACGGACAACATGAAGCTGATCAAATGCTTTAACCCACCCAACGTCGTTATATCCCCCGGCCGGGCTAAGTTTGATGGCGACATTCTCATCGAAGACTTCCCTCACGGCTTTGATGACCTCGAGACCAAATCTTGAACGATTCTCAACGCTCCCACCCCACTGGTCAGTACGATTATTGGCAGCAGTGTCGAGGAATTGGGTGATAAGATATCCGCTGGCGCCATGAACTTAGAGTCACGTCAGTTTGAGTAAATATTTATTATCCAAAGGAGTATGCGCACGCTCGACGCCGTCGAAGCCGGCTTCTTTGGCGTTAATGGCGGCTTTCTTGTATTCCGCTACTAGTGTCAAAGGGTCTTCGACAGCTGTGGGCTACATGGAGGGAAGTGCTCAACCGTTGTCTTTTGAAAACAGTGCAAGTGTACTCACTGTAACGTACCCGGGTTCCCCAGGAATGTGACGGAATTTACCACCGCGAGCAGGAATTGCGGATGGAGCGTAGACAGGCTGGAGATCAGTTAAGTTAAGAATATCCAGCAGCGATCAAGAAATGTGTACTCACAGTGCCGGCGAGTTTTTGCTCTGGGGCATCAGGATGGGCAACACGGCCGACTGGGTGGAAAGGATGAGTAAATTCATAAGTTTGAAGACGAAACAATGTACCATGCCACAGCTGGGGGACAAAACACGTCGGTCCTAGGAAGCAAAACCAAAGCAAAATGAGAGCAAAATGAAAACTAACCTGAGCATAAATATGAGCTCCGGACGCATGCACCGCATTTGTGATTTTATTCCAACCTGCGACATGTTCTGTGTTCCATATTCCGGGAGCGTGAGGCCACTCAGTTCTTTGAAAAGGCAGAAAGAGAGAGGCAGATGTTAAGTGAGATGCAGATGAAATGAAAGTTAAAGAACACCTACCCTTGGCGCGATACAAGAATACCTTCCGATACTATGAGACCGACGCCGCCTGCAGCGCGCTGGGCATAGTACTCAACCATCACATCGTTGGGCACCGTCTTCAGGGCACGGTTGCGCGTCAATGCCGACATGACGATGCGGTTGCGGATTGTGGCTGATCCAACTTTAAGAGGCGTGAATAACACGGCAATGGACGACATTGGCGATCAATTGTAGGATCACAGATGTAAAGTGTCGATGTAAAAGTGGGAAAGCGGTTGTTTCACAGCGTGAATTGCTATTCGATACTGGATATTCCACTCGTTTGACCTGAGTAGCTTTTATACCGTGTGCGATAAGGAATGCGAACTCGGTGAGCAAGTGAAAGTGACAGCATTGATATGAGTGTGTGCTTATGCATAAGTAGACGATGAGAACTTCTTCTGCAAGGTTAGAGATGTTTGTCACTGGGGAGATTTCTAAGATGACTCTGAGAGAAGGCCAGAATAAACCAGGGTTTGTCAAATCAAGCTTACGTGTATATTTACATTATTTGGTCTTACCGGCCTAGTCAAATAATAAATAGCCAGGTCGGCCCGGAGCCGGACCCTGTCCGATCTAATAATCACGATCCCAACCAAATCCCAACATTAGGAGTGGCGAGTTCACGGGAAGTTGGGCTCACTACAATGTTCAAGTGAGCACAGGACCCACATCGACGACGGAACATGTAGAATACTTGCCCTGGAATAACTTGAACAAGACACTGATTTGAGTATTTGAGAAAGAGACTCGTACGGAGACTCCCCTACTTAATCACTTGTGCTAACTTAGAGGGCTTCAGACAGTGGTTTAACATCAAGGGAGGAAGTGGTACGACATGCAAAAAGGATGCACGTATTTACAGCGGTTCAATTCAACATATACGGCGTGTATACTGCCTATATCCCATGAACAAATCAGTCATCGAGCTCATCCTCTTCCAAATCGTCGTCATCGCCGTCACTGCGAGAGGTCCCCATCATGTCTTCCTCCACCATCCCGACAACCATATCGATCACTGCACGAGTCATGCGAGGCATTGCGCCTGGCCTCATTAGTGGGTGGTTTTCTTCTTTCAATTCTTCCTCTTCATTACTGCTTTCACCATCCTGACTCTCCTCGGCATCATCCTCCTCATTTTGACTTCCCTTGCCATTCCTGCCCTCTTCCTCATCGGAGGAATCGCTAGAAGACGAGCCTTCCAGATCATCATCGGAGCCCATCTCGAAGTCCTCGTCCTCGTCATCTGAATCATTAGCAAGCTGGTTGATCGTCATCTTTTCCTTTCCTTTATCCCGACCGTTTTTCTCTTCTTTTTTCTCCTGCTCAAATTCCCCTATCTCGTTGTCCTCTCCTTTGCCAAACAAGTGTCGATACGCCCTCATCCAGGCTTCGACACCCGGCTGCTCCTTCGAATCAATAACCCCGAACTGAGTCTCGACACCAACATCCTCCCCATCCTCCCCCTCTTCACTACTCTTTCGCGTCAAGAACACAGAACACGTTCGCCCGCTAGTGCCAACGACCCGAAGGCCCTCACTCTTCCCGATTAGATCTTCGATAGCCCAGAACTCACATGGCTTGCTTTCGCCCCAGAGAAGGCCCTCTTTCATGAACCACAGGGTGCCAAATTTAGCACTACGGTATGCCTCGATTCCGGGAATACCATTCTCGCTCGCACTGATCCCGCTAGATATGCCTGTGCAGGCACTCTTGAACACGTCGCCAGTTGGCTGGTAGACAGGAATGTTAATGCGAATGAGGAAGGCGCGGATGGCGGCATACGTCATGTCCCCTTTGGGAAAGATGACAGATGGCGCTGTTCCTATGTGTATCGTGGTGGTAAAGGGTGTGGAGACGACTGCATCTAAACCAAAGATGATCTGCATATTCGTGGAATCATTTGCAGGTTTACTCCGATCTGGGATGTCAGAAGAAAGGATAACCACGGTCCAGTGCGCTCTCTGCTTGCCACGCGTAGGGAGGATGAAAGCACGCGTCAACGTTGAATTAGGAACGCTGGCTTCGACTGCGTGTGTAGTGGGGTTGGTGAATTTTACTGATTGTTTGTGGACTGTGACGTCGACCTTTTTGCGCACTGGGGATGTCACAGAGATGGAGTGGAGCGTGAATAAAGGTCTGTCATCTTCAGCTGATGACGATGATGAGGTGGGGACTTCTAGAGACGGCCGTTGTCTCTTTAACGATTGAGATCCCGTCTCCGTGTCATCTTCTCTGGGACGTTTAGCTGTAGATGTTGAAGATCGTCCGAGCAGCTCGTCAAGAACCTTTATAGTCGCTGTTTGCTTGTCAGGCCACTGAGTACGCGTCTCTGCTGTTGCCTTTGGATCGCATTCGGCACCAGAAATGAATCGGATTAATGTGTCGAGAATGTATTCCGCGGAAGCGGCAGAATCGGACGTAGCGCCACAAAGTGTCCGAACTTTCTTGCCCAATTCACTTGGGAGGGATGGGAGGATCGCACGGAGATAAGGTGTTTCTAAGGCCATCTGGCTCAGTTGTTTCAGGATGGAAGACAGTGGAGATGAAATGAGAGAGTGAATAATGTATCCACGGCTTGACTGTCTTCCGAATGCAGTTTCTGTTTGCAGCACAAGAACCTCGCTTTCTTTCCTGTTATGGAACGAATCAGAGAAACGGTGCTCACACTTTAGTCAGTCGTGGCGGTGGTTGTGTGAGCGTGTCACGGTTTCCGCGTTTCCATCGACGTCACGCGACGTATCGGTCTGATGTGGCTTGCTTGTCGGGGACCTCCCATCATAACACTGTGCCAAGTGAGGCCACTCACACCTGAGTTCTTTTGACATGAACTCTATCTTGCCAGTGCGACCACTACAAACGGCAATAGGAAGTTCTCGCAACACAGCCATCTATGTCGACCGGGGTATTATTGCGTTGAATAAGCCTGCAGGCCTTATATGCCAGTTTCAATCAACGGAGCGGTACAAACCGCATTCTGTGAGTCAAATACAGTTCGAGACGGCTTTTCTTCCTGATTTTTATTTACTTCAAAAAAAAATTCAAAAGGCTTCCAGTTGTGATCTTGATGGCACTCTTAAAGGTTAAAAGATTGGGGAGTTACGAGCCTTACGATGGTGCTGAATGTTGCCTTTAGGACTTCGGGAAAAACTTTCATTGAACGGTCGGCCATATCCTGTTCATCGCCTCGACAAGGTAAGGAAAGTAACGCTTTGCAGATGGGTGTTTATGTTATATCATTTCTTTCTTCTTCCAGGGTACCACAGGGACTTTACTCTTCGCCCGTTCTCTCGCCCAAGCACATGAGCTCTCCCGACAATTTCAGAGCAGGACAGTTGAAAAGACCTATCTTGCGTTAGTCCGTGGCGGCATCAAGTCTTTCCCAGTACGTCACGGAAGGATTGATGCACCCATTCAATATCATGATGGCCGTGCGTCTTTGGACCTTTCGAGTGATGGCAAGCCCTCTGTTACCGAGTGGGAGTTAGTAGATCATTCTGTGAGTTTAGTCACTACCTGTTATGGTTTGTCGTTACTGACTAGAATGCAGCCGACTGCCCCTCTTTCTCTCCTCCGACTGAAGCTTCTTACAGGCCATAAACACCAACTTCGAGTCCACGCGGCGTATTGCTTGAATGGCACGTCCCTCGGGGTCTTCTACGCCATCATATTTGTTGACTATCTCCATAGCCCCGATTTTGGGAGACACGCTGTATTCCTCCAAGCCAATTTCAGAAGTTATCACGCGAATGACAAAGATTCCCGACGACCGCATTTTCCTTCACTCTTCTCAACTGTCAATATTCGTAAGTTGTTATCCCCATGTGCCATATCCAACCTTCTCAAAGCCAGAAACAGAGGTATCGGCCGTCAGGACCAAGAAAACGGTTCCGTCTTAGTATTTGTGCACCCCTGCCAGAGGACTTCCTTAAGATTTGCATCGATTCTGGAATAAAGGTCGGTCATATGGAAACCTACGGAGGGCTGACCATCGATGGTAAATTCCTCGAAGATGGAATAGTACCTGATGTTGATGGCTACTGGATATCGAACGAAGAACGATACACGGAATGAACTAATGTGCCTACAAATACAGAAGAAGGAAGGCGAAAGGTTTGTTGGATAACTTATATGGAATGCAAACAGTCCATTGATTGTGGTATCATCGTAGTGTCCGCAGCAACAAAACTTCCTCATCGTGCGGTGGATGGCACCTGCGCCTGCGGTCGCTGCTCCTGTTGGTTCTTGACGGTGATACTCAATGCCTGCCCCAAACCCACTGCGATGGCCCCAACAGCATGTGCTGCACCTGAGGCTAATATCGCACCACCTGCTCCCGCGCCGATGGCTGGGATTGCAGGAATCGATCCTGCTGTAATAAGAATGGCGCTGATAATGCTCATGGCTTTCGGATGCTCGCTCGTGATGTATTCTAGAGCGTTGCATGCGTTCAGAAGCCACACGGGTGCCTGCGTGACAGTGGTAACAGCTAGATTGCCAGAAGTCAGTGGAAAACATAATTGCGTCCTCATGGGATACGTACATCCCGAGTCTACAGTGTTGGATCGTGACGGCGCAGGCGGCTTGGGGCTGCTGCCAGCAGCAGCCGTCATGACAGCCGTGTCGGATATCGATTTCGTAGGAGCAGGACGCTTGCTCGATGAAGGCTCCTCCGTCTCGTCTTTCGAATTTCTCCTTTTTGGCCAGAAGTCCGAACCAGACCTTGTCGGCGCACGGGGACGATGTGCTGGGGAAGCATCTACTTCCTCACCTGCGACCTTCTTCGTACTCCAGAAGGACGAGTCAGAGCGAGTAGGAAGCGGTGGTGGCGCCTCATTCTCGTCCTGTATTGATCCTCTTCTCGGCCCCCAGAATATTGACTCGGAGCGTGTCGGCATTGGTCGATGTGGTACTTCGGCCCCCGCCGAAGGTTCCTCTTTCTCTTCCTTCTTCCGCAGTGTCCACCATGAGCCTGTCTGCCTGGAAATTTTGATAGTCTCCGTCTGGTTGCTATCGATGCCCCCTGTAAATACATATACTGGTCATTCGACCCGCAGACACAGTTAAGTGAGAGAGGACTCACAACCCATGCTCTGCATCGCAACCTTGAACTTCTTCCAGGTCCACCGATACTTCCCGCCGTGCACCTTAGCAATCACCGCCTTGAGCTCGTTGAGCCTGCGGGGTGGACTTCAGCACTTCCGGCCCGCACCGAGGATGATAGCCTACTTGCCTCGCTTTCGCCTTTGGGCCCATGAAGTGTTGAGCAACCTTATACCAGCACTCTTCTGGAATCTTCCGCTCCACGCAGCCGGCCTTGATTTTCTCAAGCCATTCATCGACTGGTGGGTCCTTCTTGGGATCGCCCTTGAATATAGGACCATCAGTCCAGGTCGCATAGATGGGCTCCAAGTCGTAGGGCTTGATTTTGAATGCGTCGAGCATTGTGTGTATGCTTCCGGAGGATTGGATATGTTATATATGCGTTGGGAAGGTATATCCATTGGTTGAGCTGCTGTATTTATACACTCAGCCTCGTTGAGATGGTGCTGTTAGATGCATGTTCCGTCTCAGCTCTGCGATAGTATGCACTTCGAGACGGAGCTGGGACACGAAATTTACATCACGTTAGAACAACACGTTGTTTATTCGTGACAGGCACAATAACAGTAAGTAAGAAAACACGTTTCGAGGTAAAAACTTCATCAGCGTCGTCTGTATCTGCGTGGAGATGAAACGAAAGAGATCATTCGAAAACGAGTGAACCACGGGGCTGTTAATTGCGCAAAACTGAAGATGTGCACCAAAATTGGCGACAGCGACAGTAAATGCTGTCGCATAAGCAAAAACGGGAATCTCAATGCAAAAACCTGATACCAGAGTCATCGACAATACAAAAACACGAGGGTGCGGACCATCGAGACTCACTATGACATTTGGCATCATTTTGGTTTGGTTTATGGTGAGGACTATCCTGTTTTAGACCGGGGAATCGATGTTCTCCCAAAACCTCGCTAGACAGGCGTCGGTGGCTGTAATAAAGTGCATCAGCACGGCAATGCCGCAGGCCAGGCACTGGCTTATCCACTCACTCTCCACCCAGAAATCTGTGCGCCACGCCACCATCGACCATTTCTCCCGCCTCATTTTGGCCATTTTCGTCTTACTCATCCTCCATCGTACCTCACCTGTCGACAGGTCGACAAAATCTGGACCTGTCAGGATATGGAAGGTCCCAGCCGGAGGGGTGGTTTTACCATCAACGAGTGATGGTATATCCTGAAGGAACCAATTAAGGGTCTTCGTGCACCGTTCGTCGAGCTCCTTGGCACTCCTGTAGAAAAGGAGCGAAAGCACAGCGTCGTTCTCCGGGAACCGCATCATGGGGTTGGTGTAGAACATGTTGGCTTTGATCGACGCCTTGTAATATCCGATGTCATCAGCGTTTGCAGCGAGGCCTGAGGGCATATGTAGAGCGAACGGCAGACCGTCCCGAGACGAGGCCAGTATCGCTTCCAGGTCGGCGAGCCATGGATCCATCCGGATGCGGTGCATCTGTCCCTTGGAGTGAAGCTCCGAAACCGGCCGTGGTATTTTGCCTCGGTATGCCATTCGGTCCGTAACGAGGTTATTGGTGAGTAAAGACTGTAAGTAATCGGCCAGCCAGTGGCTTGGATAGCCAATTTTTTGAAGCTCGACCAGAAGGGCTACGAATACGACGAGAGTATTCGGAAGTTTCGTAAAATTCGGGCGGTGTTGAGATTCCCCTGGGGAGACCATGGCGATAAAGAGGCGGGTGAGCCAATCTCGAAGACCGTCTCGCGAGGCCAGAGAGCTAAGAGGTCGAGGGAGTGGACTCGCTCCGAGAGTCAGCAGATGTACAACAGCTCTGCCATCTATTGTCCGGATACCTAGATACCGGAGGAGATCCTTCGGAAGAAGCAAAGTATAACTAAACAAATTGTAAATGCCCTGTTTAACATAGCGGGTGTCGATAAATGGTCCCACGTATAGCAAAATTGATCATCATTTTTCCATAGAGGAGAATTCCACAAACAGTTAGAACTGACTGCGGATTCGGATGTGTCCTGCAAAGCGGGAAGAACATAAATGGCGGTGTTCAAGGTGCCATTGGTGTAGTCACTAGGTTATTATGTTAGTCAGAATGTTCTGTCCGAAAAGGATGAAATGCCCTGACGGGACGTTGCTCAACCAGATTCGGGTGAACTTTTTTGGGAAATTAATTGGTCGACTGTCGGTCTGCAGTTCGATCTTCAGAAGTTCCTGATTTATGTCGCCACAGATAAATTCGAGTTGGACCGAGTCACCAAGACTCTTTACGGCTTCGGCAATCTTATCAAAGAACGACGCCAGATAAGAGAAGGTGGGCGAGTCTTTCTGAGCCGAGGCGCTTTGTGAACGGATCCCGAAATCCTCATTGAACCGTGCGATCTGCTGGACGGATGTGAATATATCGAAGTTCGCCTCACAATAGCCGTCGCGCGTTCCATCCTGAAGCATGTATGGTGAACCCAAGGGATGATGTGTGAAAAAATAGAGCTTACCAGGAGCGTGATATTCGGCTTCCACGTTGCGTTGACGCTTTTGGCGAGCTGTCCAGATTCAACGTTGAGAATATGGAAGAACGATAGTAGAACTAGCACTTGCATTCTTTAGCTTTGGTGCTGAGGCCGTGGCATCGGTTATTTGGCGGAAATATTCAAATCCAGGATGCAAGCGCCACATATCGGACGGTGGCACAAAGACTTTAACAGCTTTGTACCAAGCGGCCTCATTTTCCAAGCCCCATCGATAGTTTGCGTCCATATCTTTCTTGACCATCTTCTCTACGAGTGCTTTTTTGTTCTTCCTAATCGCTTCTCTCACCCTTTCGGCACTTGCGCCGGGCATTTCGAAACTAGCAGCCATGCCTCGAAGTTCCTGTTCACTAAGCGCATCAAGAGACCGATGTGCGGCTTCACGCTGGGATTGTAAGGGGTCGCCATATCTACTAAGCATGTCGCTCGACATTGATGATAAGTGATCGAACGGGCTCAAGAGTGAGTGAGCAGAAAGCATTCCAGCCGTGGTTCTTGATTTGTCTGTCGACCAGAAGGTGAGGGCTTGCAGTATGGGCTCGATTGAATTCACATCGACGTGAAGCCAATGGGGGATGTGCGGCGGAGTTATGGAGAGCCTGGATTTGAGTTCGTCGATGGCGGCCATCATTCTAAGACGGCAACGTAAAACAGACAGTAATGTGGGTAAAGAATGAACACCAACCGAGCGGCACAGTAGTCAGGCATTGCCCAACCAATATATATGTAGACAAGAGTTGACTGAACTTCCAAACGCTCAGTTGTATCGAGCTGATTTTCGACAAGGGTGTTGATCAACCAGCATACGAGGAGATCTCGGGCAACTGTCGCAAAATGGATATCGAGAACAGTGAGATGGGTCTTCAAGGCCTCCTTCTGAGAGCTCCGAAGCTTCATGTATGCTCTCTCCAAGCCGATCAGAGTCCCGAAAACATGCCGCGCTGGACATCATAAGATTGGGAGACAGGACGGGGAGCTTGCCTCAACTCACCATCTCCAGCTCCACCGAACAAGAAAGATAATGGTAATGAATCACTTTTGACGAAGCTTTGCATGCTCAGGGGAGCCTTATAATCTGGCCCCCAGCCGTCAACGAGAGATATGATGTCGTCAGTGCCGATCTTGGGTAAAAGAAATTACTTGTGAGTCAGTCTCAGACACAAGCCGTTCTTCTCACCATGAAATAGGTAATTTTATGGTCACTGAAGCTACTCAGTAAGACGTCACACAGAGCACAGTAGTACGTACGGGGTACCCTTGTAGATTGGCATGCGAGACAGCCGAATCCTGGCCTCCCTCGACAAGCCTTTAAGATGATCGATTTTCGATCGTATTCTATTAAATACTGCCCATGCGTCCATGCTGTCAGTGCCGAGATTGGATGACAGGCCCTCCAATGCTTGGATTGCTGACAGATTTCTTGTAATGTAAGTGTCGTCGATGGTGCTATTCTGGATGGCATGGCTCAAGGCTTTAGCAAGACGCGTCGACAGCTTTGATGCCAACGTAGGTTCCGGAGTAAGGGACCATGAGCGCAAAATCGCGTCTGTGCACGGTAAGTAATCTCCTAACTCATACCACGCGGCGCTCAGGTTAGAAGGATATACAGGGTTGGTCGGATCGAGTTTTTCGGCCTACATCGAGGTAGAACTGTCAGTAGATGCAGCTAGCATTTCTATGACATGATGACTCTTGCCGTAAGATATTGCTTGGTGGACCTTGTTCGCAAGAATGAGCGTTGTGAACAAGATAATGAAAATTCAGACAAATTCGACAAACTCTTCAATTCGACCATCTTTAAAAAGTTTATTTCCTTTCTCTTTCGCTTCAGAGGCCCGTTTGGAGGCCATTTTTGCTGAAGACGGCGCAGTCGCACCTAACAAAGGTTGGAGGAAGAAACTTAGAAAGGCTGTGGCGGCGACAGTTATATCCATTAAATTCACGCGCCTCACACGTGACCGATCTAATCCTGACTGTCACGCATGACATATTACACTACGCTCCATTCTCGATTTGGACGCACTGACACGAGTCTTGAAACACCAGCCAGCGTGGGTCTGCAAAGCCTTTGAAGTCTCCTTACAATCATGGACGGTCCCAAAGCTGCGAAGTATGCTCCTATGTATATAATGAAAGAGAAACTTTACGAATCAATGCAGGAAACGTAAACTGACTGACAAGAATGTCCCAAATGTCATTCTCCAAAGCTCAGAGTTCGCCCAGGATTCTCAAATGTATCAGGATCTCTTGGAAATGGAACGCAAACTAGATTGGACAATGATGAGGAAGAAAGTCGAGATACAAGATGCCTTGGCGCGAAACCCCACTGTACGTCTTCTTTGGAATTGTCTTCATCGCGTCTTTTGCAACATTCATTGCATAGACAACGCGGACGCTGCGAATCTTCCTCAGTCATACGGTCTCTGGGCAACTATGGCAGACAGGTGGAGGCGTCGTTCCGAACTTTGAGACGGGAGAGGGAATCCCTGCGTGGGCATTTAAAATAGAGGGGCGGTTATTAGAGGTACGTTTGTATCCCATTGGGTTGAAGACTTGTTCTAATTATTTGAGTTTAGCCGGCCCACCAACGAACGAGAGACAAAGTTCCCCCCCGGAAGTTTTCCACTATGATCAAACGAATGGTAGTAGAGTTGGATCGAGATCCTCTGGTGTATCCCGAAGGAAACATTGTCGAGGTATGATCGATATATTCCCTGCTTTTAGACCTCTAATCATCCAAAACAGTGGCCCAGAGCGCCAGGTCATCATAACCCGGCAGTTGACGGGTTCAGTGTCCGGAGAACAGGCGATACCCCCACAAAAGTCCGGGTTGTCATGTATCTTGAACACTTCCCGGAGCAGTACAAGATTGTTGGGGACCTCGGTACTTAATTTATTTCATGTTTACTTTATCTCATATCCGTGCAGGCAATATTCTTGGTATCAAGGAAGACAGCCGAATTGGTGTTATCCAAGCTCTTTGGAGCTACATCAAAATTCAAGGCTTACAGGACAAGACGGATCGACGATTGGTCCGAGCGGATGAGAAATTGAGACCTGTGCGCTTTCTACCTTGTTTCATAATTACTTTCTCCTGGTCCCTAACACTATTCTAAAGATTTTCGGCTTTGACAGCATTCTCTTCCAGAAACTACCGGAGGTTGTCAATAGATATCTGGCAGCCCCGGATCCTGTCATTTTGCATTATACTGTCAACCCGGCCGTTCCTCCGCCGGACCGTTTGTCCGCTTGGGATGTGGAGATCAAGATGGAAGATGTGTCTTTGAAGAGTCGGATGTCCGTGTCGGTTCATACCGCCAAAGAGAGTGCTCAGGCTCTGGCGAAGATGGATGAAGAGGTACGTAAAATGATATTCTCCTTTTACGTTTCTCAATTACTCTGCGTAACATGACAGATCGCTCTCCTAGCCCAGTCATTACACAATTCGCACCTGAAACGCACTTTCTTGCAATCGTTTGCAGACAATCCAGCGCAATTCATTCAGACATGGCTCGAGTCACAATCGCGCGATCTCGAGACTGTTCTGGGTAGTGGACCAAGCGAAGGAATGACCGTACGGCAGGAGGAGCTCAAGCGAAGCGAATTCTTCCGATTGCCTTGGGTTGAGGAGGTATGATCTTGCCCCTACTGTAAATTACGTTTTACTGATGGTCTTTGTCGTGGAAGGCTGTTGCGATCCAGGAAGGCATACGTTTGGCATCTAAGGGTATGCAATCGTAGAATTTCGCACCTGTATTCGTCACTTTCTGTACGATGTTGTTATCCACTCTAGCGGCGCGATGCTGAAATGTCAGAACATTGAGTGGGGATAGCCTGTAGGCTTGCCCATTTTGTCGACTTGCAAATTGTTGGCAACGAGTTACTTATCTCAATTGCGCAATGTCCGTCGTCCCTTGAGCATGCTGCGGCCAAGCGTGGGTGCCACGTTCCATTCTGATCTGATCTCTGTCTCGACTTTCGATCGCTAAGTCAACTGTCATATCGGCTGATATCTCCTGACTTTCCTCCTGAACTTGACCTACAACCAGGCAGGACCATTTCAATGGCCAGCAAGCAAGTACGTCTCAAAAATTTGCGGTACAGCTCGTTCCTGATAAATACCAACAATAATTCAGTTAGGAAAGCTTCGCCAGGTTTGATTCTTAGCACCGTGGTCTCAAGTCCTTCTATTGATCAGGCCACTTTCGCGTACAGTGGGCGGGCGAAGTTATTTCGTCGAAGGACAAGACCACAGTGTCGGAAGAGTTCCAAGAACTCGAGAAAGACATTGAGCTACGGAGAGAAGGTGCTGCGAAGTACGTGTTTTCATCTGCTGCGACACCGGAAGGCTAGGAAGTCAACTGAACCTTGGCATAAATCCAGATTATTATTGGCATCTGAGGCATACCAGCATGTGCTTTCTAAGAAGAAAAAGAATGAGGCGTTTGAGGACGCCGAGAAGCTGTTACCTTTAGATGCCCTCGGGATGGTGATGATCATCCACGGAGAGCAGTTTGGGGACGATTCGGCATTTGGTCTGTTGTTTCGTTCTTGAAAAGGGGAGTACATGATTAACACATCTATGCAGGGACATCCCTTGTCAAACTCGGGCGCGCACATTGCAAGGTCGCTACGCTTCAGGAAGCGTACGCCTTGACCTTCAAAGATATCTTTATAGGCTCCATAGAGAAATTCACTAACGATATCAAAGAGTACGATACCCAGAGAAAGAAGTTAGACAGCCGAAGGTGCAGGTCTTGAATATCTTCAGTTTGATATCAATGCTAATGTTACTAGGTTGAGCTATGATGCTGCCATTGCTAAGTTTGAAAAGCTCAAGGGTAGCAAGAAGGATAAGGAGAGGAAAGAAGCTGAAGACGAAATGGATAGAGCCAGGCTGCGCTAGTGAGTTCGAGTTCCAAGTTATATCCTGTTGCTCACCCTATAATTCTATCCGACAGCGATGACAGCTCTGAAGAGGTCCATGCTAAGATGCACGCGATTCAGGAAAATGAGGTTGTGCAGCTCCACGACTTGACAGCATTTCTAGATACAGAGATCAATTTCGTTGAGCAATACCTCAACGTACTCAGGGATGTCAAAGCAGATTGGTATGACGAGTGGGTGCTTTCACCAAAGACGAATGAATATTTTTCTGACGCCTGCAAAGGTCAATGTTGAAACATGCGCCTCCACCGCGGGCGGATGGTCCGACCCATAAAGCTCCTCGGTCGACTTCCGTGCATTCTAAGCAGTCCAGCTTCTCCAATGTTCGATCTGACTCGTCGGATGAAGGACCTGCTTCACGGCCGGTGCTGAGTCGTAGATCTTCAACTCACAAAAGGTCGGATTCGAATGCTAGCAAACCTCCCTCTCGGCCCAATTCCCGTGCATCCAGAAAACGGTCCGAGAGCGTCGGCACTAACGGCGACAAGGACGAGAAGGAGAAGAACAAGATGAGCGTTGCGGGATGGGCGTTCGGCTCCAAGGGGAAGAAGAGCAAAGACAAGTTCGCTACGCTCGATGATGAGGAATCAGATTCGGAAGGCGACCCAGTCGAAGGGAAAGGTTCGCCGCAGAAGAAGACTAACAGCTTTCACTCGATAAGTCGGAAATTATCGAGGGACAAGTCAAAGGGGAGCTCTCCCAAGCTCTCCGCTCGAATATTGAAACCTCCATCCCTGCAGGAGAAGAAGCTGGTCCGTGCGCTTCACAGTTTCTCGGGGGCAGCGGACGAACTGTCCTTCAGTGCAGGCGACGAGATCATTGTCGTGAATGAGGTTCTTGAAGATTGGTGGATGGGCGAATTGCGAGGAAGGAAAGGACTGTTCCCCACGACTTATGTGGAAGTCATTGCCGCAAAACCCACTCTTCCAAGCCGTCCTGCGAGCTCTCGCAGCAATGGTTTACCGTCTTCGCTTTCATCAGAAGGTGCCTCGCGGAATACTTCGATGGACGACGACTCTTCTTACCTTTCGAGTGATCTCGATGAGGATCATGATCTGGGAACGCAGCCTTTATCTGCCCACCACAGTAGTCCATTTTATGGTGGTCCTTCTGATGCAGTGAGCATCACCAGCAGTATCGCAGAGGACGAAGACGACAAGTTCCTGATGCCCAATATGTCTCGTAGTGTGCCAGCCACAACCTACGGAAGCAATCATGATGATTACTTCAAGCAAAAGTCATTGCCGGACCATCGCGATACGAAAGCTCTCCACTCACTCTTTTCATCCCCGGCATTCACTCGACGCGCCACGGCCACCGAGAGCACATCCGGTCCGACGATACCAGGAAAGAAGGTACCACCTCCGCCACCTCCACGGCGCTCCACAATTACGAATATGGTCACTGGACCTCCCCTTCCCAATCGCCCTTCTAAGGCACCAGGGAGTCAATCCTCTCCCATGCTCAAGGCTCCGACGCCGGCCTCGTCGGTGAGCAGTCATCACTACGATGAATCGCCCTTCGAAAGCGCGACGGAATTGTCGACCTCGAATAAATCGAAGGGGTGTATTGAATTTAAGCAGAATCCTTTCCAGGCGAAAGGAATGTGCAACAACTGTTTCCAAATGCATGGATAGACGCTTTTTCTTGCATCTTGTGGGTTCGGGAAGTCTACAACTGCATTCTATAATTTAATCACAATGTATATACATGTCTGTCTTGTCTTGATTTGCTATACTCCAGTTATCATACTCTCCAATGCATATTTTATGTTCCTCTACAACGCAAGCCACTCTTTGGGCTCCAATTTGAATTTGAAGCCTTTTTTGATTGGGCGGGGCTGGGCGGCATCATGTGACCTGGGGTAGTGATGCGGCCATCTCCTATCCCCCGAATTCTAGCTCTTCAATTCACCTCTCCATCTAACAATGTCTGGAGATAGTCTGAAAAGAAGGAAGATAGCAGTGTTGGGATCCCGTTCAGTCGGTGGGCGTTTCGCCCACATTACCGTTGGGAGTAGGCACACTAACCGTGTACAACAGGGAAGTCATCACTGGTGAAACAGTTGATAGAGGTGCGATCGCTTGATTTGTTCATCATGAGAACTTTTCGACTAAAGAGCTTTGAAGAATCATTTTGCGGATGCGTACTATCCGACAATTGAGTCCACCTTCGCGAAAACGGTCACCTACAAGGGCATTGAATATGAATGTCATATTATTGACACTGCTGGGCAGGTGAGTTGTGGTACTCTCAGCCTGAATACAGTTCCTCACGAGTTTTCACGGAAAAGGATGAATATTCGCCTGTCAACGCCCAGCATGTTATCGGAATACACGGCTACGTCTTGGTTTACTCCATTACGTCGCGAAATTCATTCGACATGATTCAAATCGTCTACGACAAGATCGTGGATTTCGGTGGTGTGACAGACATTCCCTGTGTCATCGTGGGCTCGAAGTGTGATCTTTCCCAAAGGTCCGGTACTTTATGCTCCAACTTGATGTTGCCGTGTGCTTATATCTACCCAACAGTCGTCAAGTGCAGTCTTCGGAGGGGCAAAAGCTGGCCCAAAAGAACGGAGCAGCATGGATCGAGACGAGTGCTAAAGAGAATATCAATGTCAGTAAGTGTAGAATCCGTAATTGATTAAGTCTTCCGTCCTTCACCGTACACCCATGTCAGGCAAGGTCTTCGAGCTGTGTCTTGGAGAAATCGAGAAGCGGACGACCCCAAATCAAGTGGAGCCCCAAGCCAGTCGGTGTGTTGTTATGTAGGATGTCTACTTCTATCATCTCGGCCGTGCCACCCATCCAGCCTATATATATTGCTAATTTTGTCTTTCTTATCTCCTTATTCTTCCGGGTGCCTACATCTCGGTCTCGGCGGACTGCATGCACAAACTACCCTAGATAGCCCTTCGATCTGCTTTCTCGTGAATCTTTGTTACGCGCACAAACTGTTGTAGACGTTATGTACTTAAACAACTTCATTTTCCTTCCAGCCTAAATTTTGATCAAGAAAGTTAACCAGGGCGTCACAATTGACCTCGTTCATGCAGGTTCGCGCACTACTTCATTGACGGGTAATGGTGCCTGGGCGTAAAAGCTCAGCTGCTACTTATTCATATGAAAAGGTCGTTGGCACTACGATTTACTACGATCCAAAGTGACTTCAAACTGGGAATGGTTACACTGCGGGGAAGCTAAGCAAGTCTGCAGACCAGAAAGATGCTCACTGGGAAAGATGCTGAAAAGATGCCGAATCAAGCTACTTAGGAAAGGGTCATTTCTATGCAAATCTAGGGCAACCATGCCTTTTGTGTGCCTGTCGACACATTTTTTCCAGCCTTCGGACGCACTTGACAGAAAATTGTAGATGCCTCCTCCGCAGTGTGTTGTGCAGCCACTGGCCGACGTGATTCGGTGTCGGACGCCAATTGAGGGACAGTATTTGGCTACACTTATGTGAAGATCTCAAGTGTTTGCCAAATACGTACAACCGTCACGGTCAATCAGTTCAATACTCATCGGAGTCACCACCATCGACCACACCTCTTACGATCAGTCATGGACACTGCATTCCGCAAGATCGACATTGACGCTTATGACGAGGATGTCCTCCAGGAATCTGAACTCTACGACGCCGATCCACGGGATCCGGCGCAAGTCTTGGAAGAGGCTAAGCAAAGACAAGCAGCTGTGAGGACTTTCCTAGCCAAGTGGGTTCAAACGAACCTATTTACCGTTCCCATCCTGACCTCTTTGTGGTGTTTGGTAGAAGTGATATAGTGGGTGCGCTGTCGACGACCTTAGAGAACGCGCCGTATGGTCCCAATGTTGATCAGGCGAAGGTATGTGCGGATTTCTTGTCTTTCAATTCTGAGTGTCTTGATGCTAATTGTATTCTGCAGGAAGTGACTCTGCAAACGCTCCTTACGATACTTAACACGACGAAATCTACCGAGATTCCAGGCGTCATCAAATCACTTTCGCAGGACGCGCAGGACACGCTAATGAAGTACCTATATAAAGGTATGGCTATGCCTGGATGGGGGGACATCAGCGGGAGTGTGCTGCTTGGCTGGCATGAGAAGGTGTGTTTTGGGCTTCTATAATCATCCAATTTGGTGGCACTGACATTTGGCATGCATCGCAGTTGACGGAGATTGCAGGCACGGGATGTATTGTAAGAACGATGACCGACCGAAGACTTGTGTAACATTTGGATTTCAGTTCTGAAAGAAATTGATCTCCATCCAACCGGAAGCCCCAACATTACAACTTCTGCAAGCTTGAATGTCCAATACTTGCTGAACAAATTGACTATCATAACCTATTCATTGCAGTCCACTGTATGATAAAGACTATCCAGGAATCCACTGCTCTAAGTCTATGTCATGTAAAGTCCAAAAAGAAAAGCATCGTAAAAGGCTTATTGATAAAATCATACTTAGAAGCATCTGTATCACAACGCGGTTCGAGCCAATCACACATTCTCTCCCCGACTCCTGGCTTCCGCCAGACTCAGCTGGATTGCAAATCTGAGCTCCTCGTCCAAGGCATCAGCACCTTGCAGTCCCAGGTGGGAGGATAAACTCGAAGTCGAACTCAAGGAACCAGCTGAAGATCCCGGACTATCAGACACTGGTCTCGATATCGACAACGGTGTGTTCCATGCCGACGTTGACCTAACAGAGCGTGGGCTGCCTGATACTGACAACGAAGAACGTCCAGCCTGTCTATTGTTGAACGGGCTACCGTGGGTGATCGAGGCGCTCGAGAGGGTCCGGCTCATAACAGCAGGTGTTTGTGGCGGTGGGCTGGCCGAAGCACTGATCGGCGGGAAGTAGGTTTCATCTGGGGAGATCAACGACGACGTCGGAGCCTCCAGTGGCTCTGGGCTTAAAAGCGGGGATATCTGGACCATCTGGTTCGACGCGGATCTGGTGATGCCGGGAATGGGAAGCCCAAACCTTGGTGTACTCGCGCCAGATGCTGTTGGTGTAGGAAGAGGGCTGGAAATAGCGGCTGCAGCAAAAGGACCGGGGCATAGGATGCCTTCGTCCTCGAAATCCCCTTCGAATACCCCTTCCTCCTCGAGTCTTCCGGTACTGCTCGATTGTCCTTGGCTTTCTAATTGGTGTTGCCTCTGCTGAGCCTCGTCGCGGCTGAGCATCAACACGTACTCAAGCGCCTCGGTCTCATCCAAGCCCATACTTTCGAGCCTTGCTCGATGTTCTCTTGCTCTGCCGAATGCTTTCTTATTGTACTCAGCTTCCTGTTTGAGCAGATACTTCGATTCCGAGATGGTCTGCTGCAGCTCAACTTGTCCTGCACGTAGAAGCTATAATTAGCAGGGATCTCGGACTCGAAACAACAAGGAGAAGACCTACGGAGATACTTCGCAACTCCACTTCTGTCCTTTTTCTTCCTGTCAGGCGCGCCCATGCCAGGGGCATGCCTCCCGCGAACCCCACCAGCACCGGGTGTCGGCGCAGGGCCCGCCTTCCACGCTAATACTAGATCCCCGACGCACACTGCCAACACCTCCCTTTCTGGTCCAATCACAATCTGACGCACGCTCTCCCTTTCTG
>JABCKG010007722.1:3807-17133 GCA_018851835.1 Hypsizygus ulmarius | reverse complement strand
GAGGCGCCCTCTCGGGAGACGGATAAGTTGCCGATTGGGGATGCCTCTTCCTGTTGCGCGGGGAAATTTCTCTTCCGTAAACTTGAACTTCACCTTCACAATGGGGACACCGAAAGGAAAAGGGCAAGTCCAAGTGCGTCCCGGCACCGGGAAATGTGAACGGGGAGGGGAGGGGACTTTGGAGGAACGAAGTTATGACTTGAGTCCCGAGTCCGGATAAACGAACGAGCCATTCACAAGTTCCAGGTAGGAAAGAAGAGTACCTTGATTGGATCCAAGGCTTTGGACTCCCAGCGAAAGATTCGTGAATGTCAAGATCATTGAAGAGTTGTCGCTTACACTGTCAATATTTATAAGGATTGCTATTGATCGGCACTTGGATTGCGGGATCTCTTCCTATTGCTGTTTCTCCTTTTCCTCACATTTCCTTTTCTCCTATAGACACGCCGAACGTGGCGCGTCAGATATCATACTTGAGGTTTCAAAGGGATTGCCTGTTACTGGCGTAGTGCCGTCGCCAGTTGGACGTGATGGACTCTGAGCTCTCGATGTGCTTTTCTAGATTATAACCACAGGCGCTCAATGTATATCCATATTTCTTCAAGATGAAAGCATTTTTTTTTGCCTTATGCCTTAAATTTGCTGATACGCTGGACAGAAAATCGATGCGGGACTTCATGATCAGCATGATCCAGAGAAACTCCCTTTTGGAGTGGAGATGCCACGTGACCATCGCACGTGGAATTTTTTTCATCTCGATCTGATTTTGTTTTCAACGCTCACCGTTTCGACTCTTCATTCCTCTTTCTATACAGTCTGCCATATTTATGGCTCCCAAATCGAAACAAAACGGCAGCGCCGTGGCGCCCACGGAAAAAGTGTCGTCGCTCCCACCAGTTGTAGGCATCAACTTCGGCAACTCATATGCCTCGATTGCGGTTTTTACAAAGGTGCGATAACGCGTCAGAAATGTGCTTTCTCGTTCGGCTGACGTAGCAGTTTGGTGATTTAGGAGGGATTGGCAGAATGCATCGCCAACGAAGATGGAGAACGTCAGATAGCATGTGCCATCTCGTTCTTCGGCGAGGAAATTGTGAGCAACCTTCATTTTTTTTGCACCAAAATGCCTGATCACACAGGCACACAGTACATCGGCAACCAGGCCACCCAGCAACTAGTCAAAAACTCGAAAAACACCATCACCGGCTTCCGAAATCTTCTCGGGAAAAGGTATGTCAATTCCCTGACTGAACGCTCCTGCTAAACCTGATCGTTTCTCTCTAGATTCTCGGAAATCCCCCAGTCTGAACTCGGCACAAAATCCGCACCAGTAATTCAACATTCCGAGTATCCCGATGAGCCTGCCTACAAAGTACAAGTTCTCCAACCTGCACCGTCACCTCTTCCTCAAAGCGCCCACACGTCAACGCTCAATACTCCCGCGGCCTCGCACGCGCCCACACCGAGGTCGGAGCCCACGCCCGCCGAACGTATCCTGACCGTCTCCGAGATTACGACCATGTTCCTCGCTTCCCTCGTGGAGTCTGCCTCTGATTTCCTCGGCACCAAAATTCGTGGTGCAGTCATCACAGTCCCCCCTTTCTTCACGCCTGCACAAAAAGACGCGCTGGAAAAGGCAGCAGAGGCTGCCGGCGTCCACGTGCTCCAACTTCTTGATGAAGCCGGTGCAGCGGTCGTCACATCTACCTCGTCCCTGTGGACTGCTTCCTCACCAAATCTACACTCGGACAGGACACAGCTCATCGTCGACGTAGGCACATCCTCTCTCTCCCTGACGCTTGTCTCTCTCCGTGCGGGTCTTGCTTTCGTACTCGCCTCCTCCTCCACGCCTTCCATCGGCGGTTCCCAGATCGACGACAAGCTCATTAAGTTCTTTGCCACCGACTTTACCAAAAAGACGAAGGTCCCGCTCAGCGTGTGTCCCTCTACTGGCGTCTCGGACGAAAGAGCGGAAGCCCGCCTGAGACTTGCCATTGAACACACGAAACGCACCATCTCCGCATCCCCGGGTGCAGCGACGTGTTCCGTTGAGTCGCTCAAAGACGGGATCGACTACACGGGGTCAATCAATCGTATGCGGTTTGACACAGTCAGCAGGCCAGTGTACGCCGCCGTGTCCACTGCCGTGACGGCACTGCTATCTTCCGCCGCCCTAGATCCGCACGACGTTGATGAGATTGTATACGTCGGCGGGTCGGCATGTCTCCCCGGGCTGGACGAGCATCTTGTCCTTGCTGCGGGATTCGGGGAGGACGTGGAGACGCCATTTGCCAGGGGGACCGTCGTGGGCGGAGGCATAGGCGACCCGACGACGGTGCTGGCGCGAGGAAGTGCGGTGCAGGGTGCGTTGGTATGGAGTATTCCGGAGGATGAGGCAGAGCTGAGGAAGGCATATGAGAAGGGCGGGGAGCAGAGGAACGAGGTGAGGGCGACGACTAGGACTCTCGGCGTGCTATTTCCTGGTGCAGGCGATCCGGAGCTAGGAGGAACGTGGGTTCCTGTCGTGCATAAGGAGACGGCCTTGCCTGCGCGCAGGACTGTCAGGCTCGACGTGGAGCTTACGGAAGAGTCTAAACGTGTTGCGGTAGAGGTGTGGGAGGTCACCGAGGGTATCAGAATTGAAAAGACCGCGCCGCCCAAGATCGAACGCGATGAAGATGACGAGGAGGAGGAAGAGGAGGAAGAGGACATTGAGACGAAACACCGCACGATCAAGAAGGAGGCATATCTCGGCTCGATCGCCATTGACGCCATTCTTGGAATCCAGACGAAAGGAAAGGGGAAGGAGGCCGGAAAGTCGAGCACGACGGTGGAGGTGCAAGCTGTGGTAGATGTCGATGGAGCATTGAGGGTTGACTTGCGGGAGTTTGGTGGGAAAGAGGGCGGGGGTGCGAAGGGCGAGCTGAAGGTACCTGCGCCGAGTTCGTAGGCAGTTGACTGAGGGATCGATACTGCTTAGAGAGTGCGTCCGCATCCGCATCCGCATACATACCTTTACCATATGCTTTGAACTTCAGCTTTGAATGTGAAGTTTTTAGATCTATTTGTTTGGATGCCGTCAAGTTTGACTCCCAAGAATGAAGCAAGCATAAGTGCAATGCGAAAGCCAATTTTCAATGTCGACGCTGTCCCCTAGCTCATCTCAACCAGAACGCGGCATGAGCCCAAATACACCTGGCGAAGAATCAGAGAGAACGCCTTCGGTTTCCCCAGCTCAGAAAGATAGTATGTATTGATCACGTTGCAATTCAACCCAAGAATACGACAACAATATAAGAGAGGGACAACTTGTCCATATTCAATGCGATGTAAATTATGCGAGGCATATTTAGTTCGTTTCGGAAACAAGAAAACTTACATAAAAGGGCTAGCTGGGCCCTGGGGTAGGTTATGTACATATTCACGGGGGAAGTGGTGCAGCAAGGCGTCCCATTGAGTTCCGCCATAACTCCACAAACCCATCGAGGCGGCTGGGAAGTGCATAATATATATATATACTCTTCACAGTCGGTTATATCGACAGAATACACGAGTTTTGCATTCATGAAACCGATAGATGTCTGAACAGTCCATGGAGCCATGTATACATGCCTAGGAAAAAAACTGGGAGTACTGAGCGCCGATCAGTTTCGAGAAGAAAGAAGTACAACACGTTTTCGCCGCTGCACTAGATCGAATAGGCGGACCTGCATATTTGCCTATAGTTTTTGACCCACAAGGGAAAAAGTCGGCCTTGATACAATATCTGAACTCCACACATTCTAGAAAATGGGGAGGACGCTGATCGAATCCATGCAACGTAATTCATAACGTTAGGTGCACATGGCCGTGCTCTTCTGTGCCTAGACGTGCAGACAAAAAAGTACAATATTAATAGCATCAATTTCCGAGTTCCTGCTGGTTTGAAGTAAAAGCGACAGCGATCTGAGGATACTAGCAACAGACATACATCACTACTATATGTAAGGACTAGCTCGGAGTTACTTACAAGTGTGGGTGAATGGATAGATGTGCCTATGAATGTCCACAGGAAACGCCATGTCAGTTAACGGAACTGCGCAGATCACGGTGACATGCATCAATACAAATTTCATATACTTCGGAGGGTCGATGACAATGCTTTATATAGGGCACAGCATGGGACTGATCCACAAGATGAAAAACGTTGGGCACAGTGGCAGAAAGAAACAGGACGAAAAAAAAAAACGAGTGATGGAAATGGTGTTTAGTGTGAAGTTTTAAGCTAGCCCGAGGATCAGCGCTTTTCTCTCAAAGCTTCGAGTAATCGTGGCGTTATACGAGAGGCCAAAGGAGGAGTCCAGGCGCAATCCTGCCAAGACAGGTGAGGGGATCGGTGATTGGTGAAAACCTCATGTACACCGCTCACAGGACGGAGGCCACAGCTTCCATTCGCGCCGCAGACTAAACCTCAACAAGTAAGTTGCCACGTTCCTACGGCAATAAGTCACTGAATCATGGACATAATCGAGTTTTAATAATTCGAAAGAGTTCGAAGGGATAAACCTGATCAGTAGAAGGGCCACTTCAAGCGCTGACGCCTGGGCGACGTGTGGGCGTCAACACAAACTATATCAAGGGCGTACATGCGAGCTTACTCGGAATGCAATAACGCATGTTGTATCGTTGATTGCAGTTTTGGCTAGTTTCTGAGAAAATAAAATAAGCTGTGAATAGTAGCATGGGGGCATACAAACCTAGGCTAAGCCGGGAAAATACCATCGGTATACTTCCGACATGAATTTATATACCAGCGTCGACGATGGCAATAGCCGTGACCTTTGAGGCCGAGATTTGTTGAGAATGGTGATGCACCGTAAGTTTAAAGCAAACATCAATATCCGAACGACGGTGCATCCGTGCACTGATTGACCGTTATGCAGATGATGTTCTTTACCGTGCTTGGAATGATGATATCGTTGTCTGGGCTCAGGATATATCAATAGATGAAACTGTGATCCTACAAACATTGGTCCATCCCTTCTCCCATCGCATCTTTAATTCAACGTTGACTGTTCGAACAAAATGTTGAAGATCACTTACCAATGACATATATCGCCGGAAAATAGTGTCCGACGCAAAATCTTTATAGACACCGCGTAAGTACAGTGCCTTTCCATCGGACGCGCAGTTGTAGTCTAGATGTATGTCCATGACTCCCAGTCTGTCGGGATGCGTCAAGTTCAATTCAAGAGCGAAATTGGCAGATCCGTCGAAAGGCATATTATACTTACATGCGGAGAAATGCTAATTGGCATGTTGAAACCTACCTATTTCCGAAAATAATTTGAGGTAAGCATAACGCGCTTCAGGGAGTCCCCTATCAGTCCACTCATACCTCATGTCACTTGCCTAAACCAGAATTCGCACTCGTCTTGCCTTGTCTCCTCCAGAGCAAAAGTACATTCGGTCCTTGATCCATGCCATCGGCCGATGCCCCTCCCACAGCGTTGTTCAAAGCACACGTTCTTTCCGAAGTCGATTGTGGCGGCGAGCGATTCTTTCGCGCCTGGAGCGATAACGCATTGGAACGGGTAGAGAAGTCCCGAAGTCGAAGAACGCACAGTTTCCGGCTCGCTTACATGAGAAATTGTGACAAAAGCAAGAACACAGGAATAATGAATTGTCCACGTTGACCGATCCGTCAGCGAGGCCGATAGATAGCACTCCAGGGGGGTCGAGGACAGGGTTAGAATGATGCTTTCTGGGTGACAAGCTTCTTGCTCGACGTGACTTTCCTGGGTACACAGCACGTGACTGTCTTCGACAGGCATCGAAGGACGACGGTGAGAGTTAGGGTCGGTTCATCCCTCTCTGAGGGCGTGGACGTAGAAGCACAGGCGCACGATAGACCAGATGGGCATCCCGTGGGTCAGAAGAAAATAAAGAAGGCCATTGCCCTCCGTTGGGCGTGAACGAAGTACCCTAAAGACCCTTCTATGCCCGATCACGGCACACCCCCCATCGCGTACCTACCTGCCACATCCATCTATAGATGAGAGACGGGAAAGAAGGGCAGGGCACGATGGTGTCAGCAAGCATCAGGTCCGGAACGAGCTGAGCCCAGTCGTGCATGCGTGTTTGGAAGATTGGCCTAAAGGAAGGAGGAGCGGGGAAGGGAAAGTGTATAAAAGACTGGGGTGGTTGCAGAGGAAGGGAAAGACACCTTCCGACACCTTCTCCTTCTCGCCTCGAACCGCTTGCTGGAATGTTACCCTTCTCTCGATTATTCTCTCTCACCCTTCTTGCGCTCACGGTCAACGGTACGTCGAGTCCTTTCTACCCTTCCCCCGTATCAACCTCGGGTCGTTGATTACCGACGCTTGGTTTCTTCTTATTCCCACATAGCGGCGACCGTGGGCCTCATACCCCCAGCCAAGCGCGGTGTTCCCGACTCCTTCGACAACATCCTTCACCTCGCAGGCACCGACACCGACGCGCAAAATATCGCCTCTACAGTCAACATCGTTGACCAGAAAGCCGGCGCCACGGACGATGCACCACCTAATCAACCTGTTCCGGAGACGGTCGTCACTGCCGTCGATGGCGAAGTCGTGAACAACGCGACCACTGTTGGTGCTCTGACCAAGACAACGGGGTTGCGAACTCTCCAGAAGAGGAGCAACGACAAGAGGTATTTGGGCGGATATGAGCAGGTATTTTCCGGAACGGGGACGGAGTTGACCGCTCGCGACGGGTCCATCCAGGGCACTGCGTATCTCACGTATACGGTCGTGTCGAACGCGACATACGACGTCGACGCCTGCTTGTCGTTCTGCAACCGTGTCGAAGGATGTGGTATGTCTTCGCCTCCTCGCCTCTATCCTGTCAAAGACATTGACTCTGACTCGGGCAGTGTTCGCCAACCTGTACTATGAATATAACAATTACCTTCTCGACTTCGTCTTCGGCGAGAAGTCGAATCTCAAATGCGCAGTCTACGGCGACATCCACACTGCTGCAGAGAAGACTAACATCGGCGGCCAGCAGTCCATCGATCCTCCAGCCGGCCTCACGTACATCCAGAACAGCAGTGGGTGGGCTTCCAAGAAGCTTGCAGATCCCGAGGCACCCGAGGGATACGAAATCGTGTTTGGTCCTACAGGCGGTGCGAACAACGCTCCTGGTGTGAGTTATCTTGTTTATACTGCATATCACGGCTCATCAGCTAATTCTGTGGGTCATTTCAGTATATGGGCTTTGCGTTCATCGACAAATACGATGTCAATGCCTGTGCAGCGCTTTGCAATACCCGTGGAGCTGATCGGAATGGCGGCGCATGCCAGTACTTCAACATCTGGCGTGCACTCGTCAACGGTGTTCCAACAACCTACACATGTAGCTTCGTGAGTACATAATCCAACGCTAAAGCATAACCAACCTAATCACGACACGCCAGTACTACATCGTCGCAGATGAATCGACCGCAGTCAACTACGGCCAAGGTGACCTTAAAGTGACGTACTCCCGCGGATACCGCCGCAAAACACTGGTCATCGACGGTGGTTTCGAGGACTACATCTGCAGCGATTTCTGCTATGATGGTAGATCCGCCAACTGGATCGGCACGAGCCCAAAGGGTGGATTCCTCGACGCCAGCATCTTCCATTATGAGCCTTACGCAAGGTCCGGGAAGAGCGTCGGCCTCCTCGGAAGTGCGACCGGTGCTGATGCATTGCCTGGTACACTGGCGCCGGCGAGCCCGTTGAAGACGTTGTCGGGCAAGAAGTATACGATCACATTCTTCCATGCGAGTGTCTATGCGGGACAGGTTGCAGAAAAGGACGCGTTTGTGGACGTGCTGTGGAATGGAAAGACTGTGGCATCGATAAAGCCTGGATATCAGCCGTGGACGTACTACGAGTACACGGTCACGGCAAAGGGGAATGACTTATTGGCGTTCCACGGTGGAAAGGCGCCGGCGTGGTCGTTTATTGACGATGTCTATGTGTTTCAGCTCTGAACGAGCGAAAATCTTGGGGACATTTTTCCTTTATTTCTTCATTATATTAGCGGGCTCTAGTTATTGGTCTCGGATTTCGGTGTTGTAATGTCGTCCGCGTTGTGAAGTACTCTATTACGATGAATCTTGCTTATTGTCTACCCATCATATGAGGCCCTGTAAAAGCCGTAAGTTTCAATCAGTAAAATGTGCACACAAGACGTTAGGACCGAACTGTAGCACACAACTGTAGCACACAGCATGGGTTTCACTCTTCCTTTCTAAGTTCCGGTGAACATGCTGAGAACCTAAACACCATCAACTTTGATCATGTCGACTCTCATGCAGTTGAGCCTTGCAGACGCAGATACAGAATCGGCTATAGGAAAGCGATTGGATTTCACATCCAATGAGGCGGTGTAAAGTCCGTTTGCATGACATGCGGCATGCCTATCGCCACAGATCATCAGTAAAAAAAAGGAGGCTCTGGACATGAATCCTACGCACCATGATCCTCCATGATCAAGTTGGGAATAATAGTCAGCATTGCTCATGACTGAACTGATTAAGTGATCTCTTATATTTCTAAAGGGCTACAAAATGTGTTCGAAAATACCGCTTGTCGTTGATCATGATCAAGAAATGCTTGGCGTTAGTGAACCGCAGTTCCAAAGGACCTAAGCAGCAGGTGAACAAGGCCTTTTGTCTTCTTTGACTCATACCCTGAGAAAAGACAGATAGATAGACATCGATAGATCGCGCAAGGTTGTGGCAGGAAGCAAACGGGTTCGGTGGCCAGAGTTTGGCCGTAGTGATGACTGAGACGCCCAAACAAACAAGCCTGGTCTCGTCTCAACACCGACGACCACCGTCTCATCTTTGCCTCTCTTCATCGGTCATTGGACCCGTTTCTTGTAGGCAGAGACCTTTTATATCTGCTGTGTATCGCCGTCGGATTAGGCCTGGATTGTTGAGGAAAAGAGCTGGAAAAAATCCTTCATCTGGATTGTGGTTTGGACTTAGGAGGGCGATTGAACATTTCGGTGGAATTCACTAGGTAAGCGCCATTCATTGTTACGGGGCTTTCTAAGGACTTCATGCGTGTGTTTCAGTGCTTCATTTGCACGAGAACACGAAGATTCAGGGTGGGCCCGAGGTTGAGATTCTGGCTACGACATACGATAGGTATGTCGCCCCGAGTTTCTGTGGCGTTCTGGGGCTGTGTTCGTGCGCAGAAATCCTTGTGTGCAGCATCGACAAAGATTCTGTGCTCGTTTTGTTGATGACTGCACACCTGCTCCGATCCTTGACTTGTGACGCGAGCTTGCTGATTCGCTGTGCAGGCTGCTACTTTTGACGAGAAGGATATTCTAGTCTCATCTTTTGCTATCATATCCACCCCACCACGCACTGTAACCACGGGCCGACAGGTAGCTAAGGTCTTTACGACCTCCGACTCATTTCACTCACCTCTTTCCCCAGATCCACACGTCTCTTCGCGGCAGACGTATTTTATTTACACCCTATCTTACAAGTGAGTGCCTTCAAATATGTGGTTCAGTAGGTGCTGACTCTACTACAAGCCCTTCCTTCATAATGTCGCCCAAAAACTCCCGCCAATCATCGCCATCGTCTGTGCCTTCTCTTAATACCTCCAAGCTGCCGAAGTTCCTTCAGAACAAAGTCGCCCGCGACCGTTCAAAATCCGTGTCGGACCCATCCGAGAGTGCCAGCACGAGTAGCCTCGCCAGCAACTCAGCATCCGTCACATTGGATGGGCTGGGAACATCATCAACGACATCCAAATCGCGCAAATCAAAGTTCCTCCCCGTCCGCGACAAGGAGGACAAGGCACAGCGGTCGTCTGAGCTGCCTACCTCTCCCCCGGCACCCGATGCAACTACCGTCGATGACCCACCGGTGATCATCGAGCCGGTGAACATCCCCCGCCCACGGACGCGTTCCGAGCGGCCACTAAGCACGGCAACGGACCAGCACCTCTCACTGTACTCCTCCACATCGTCGACGTCGCGTATCGGCGACCTCCCCACCCGCCTCTCCGGCTGGTTCTCACACACATTTAGCGCGTCCTCCACTGACCTCTCCCTCCCGTCCCTCCTCTCCCAGTCGTCCACGTCACCGAAGGGCAGGAGCTCCGCCCTTTTGACCGCTGCAAAGCATGGGAAGGGTCACCTGGACAAGGCGGTGCGGTACCTCCTGGACAGCGACTCGACGCCGGACAAGTGCACCGACCCGATATGGTTGTTGGGCGTGCAGCACCCGGGGTACGAATCCCCGCCGCCCGTGTCCCACTCCGTATCAACCAGCTCCCGGCGAAATTCGGGCTCCTTCCGGTCCTCGACATCGTCCGCTTCATCCCTCTCGCAGTCCGACCTGCAGCCCGTCATCCCAGCCACCCCATCCAAGCATACGAACCCCGCAGCCAACTGGCCGCCTGTGTTCTACGCGGACTTTACGTCGCGAGTCTGGCTTACTTATCGATCGCACTTCACGCCTATCAGGGATGGGCGGCTCGCGGATCTGTGTAGTGTGGAGGGGAGTGGTGGGGAGGCAGGAAACAGCCCGACGACGGTGCGGCCGAGAGCGTGGGGATGGGTCAGTGGCGAGAAGGGGTGGACGAGCGATTCAGGGTGGGGATGTATGTTGCGCACGGGACAGAGTTTGTTGGCGAGTGCATTGGTGCATCTGCATCTCGGGCGTGGTACGTATGCGTCCATCTCTGGAAATTCGTCACTAACCGAAATACTTGTGACGCAGAATGGAGGCGGCCGCCGTATGCTGTCCATACCGCTGACTATGCGACCTATGTACAGATCTTGACTTGGTTCTTCGATACGCCATCCCCGGAGGCTCCTTTCAGCGTTCATAGAATGGCGTTGGCGGGAAAAGAGCTGGGAAAAGACGTTGGACAGTGGTTTGGACCGAGCACGGCTGCCGGGGCGATCAAGTATGTTTCCTTCTTTCGATTGATTCACGTACTTGAGGAATCTAAAACATCGATGATCACTTCCAGGACGCTAGTCAACTCCTTCCCTGAAGCAGGCCTCGGCGTTTCTGTGGCCACAGACGGCGTTCTCTACCAGACCGACGTCTTCGCGGCTTCGCACACTGGGACCGGGAACCCGCTCTCGCCCAGGAGATATGTGAAGGCGATGTCTGCGGCGTGGGGAGATCGTCCCGTGTTGTTGTTGATTGGAGTGAGGTTAGGAATAGATGGTGTAAATCCGATTTATTATGATACAATTAAGGTATGTCGTCGTTCCCTCCCCATCCTTTTCCCTCACGCTAACGGTTCCGATCAGCTTCTATACACCTTTCCGCAATCCGTAGGCATTGCAGGCGGCCGCCCCAGCTCCTCATACTACTTCGTCGGCTCCCAAGCTGACAATCTCTTTTACCTTGACCCGCACCACGCTCGCCCCGCAATCCCCCTGCGCCCCCCACCCCCGTCATATTCGTATTCCTATCGTGATACTACGCCCGAGTCGGATCGGGACTTCAATGCCAAACAGAGGAACCAACACTCCCCAACACCGAACCACCATCGTGCGCCGACGAGTCCATCGTCCATCCGCACTGGGTCGTCAACATTCTCGTACCATGCACCCCACTCACCGTCGCCCCTGCAAAAGGAGTTTTCGACCTCCTCGGAGCGCACGGGGTCTTCATCATCTTCGAATTACAACCACAACCACAGCCAATCTTCCCCTCATGCCTACCACGATAGCCACAACAACAACAGCAATGCAAGGACTTCGCGATCCCCACCCCCCTCGACGCAGCAGCACCACTCGCGGTTCCGCTCCGCGAGCCATAGCCACAGTCACAGCCCTAGTCACCACAATCACCACCACCAATCGGACCCGTCAGACGTTATGGATGCGAGGGAGCTTTCGGGGTTGGACTCAGTGCAGGAGCACTACGTGACTGCGTACCATGCAGCGGAGTTGAAGACGTTCCATTGTGAGCGCGTGAGGAAGATGCCGTTGAGTGGGCTAGATCCGAGCATGTTGATTGGGTTTTTGTGCCGAGACGAGGCCGACTGGTGGGATTTTAGGAGGAGGGTTGGCGATGTGAGTTTGACCTTGTTCTTCATTTACCTTCAGATCACAATTCTGATTCTTTCCTTCGTTTAGCTCCCGAGGATGGTCTTCGCGGTGCAGGACGAGCCTCCGACATGGCCTTCTGATTCGGACGATAACATGGGTTTGGAATCAATTTCGGAGCCAGACGATATGGATTTGGATTTGGACATGGACGATGAGGATGACGAAACACGAGGCAAGGGGGATGATGATGACGAGGATGACGAGGTGGAGCAGTTTTTCGATACACGGTCTGTGTCTGCGTCCGTGTCGAGCACCGGTGCGAGTGGAAGTGGTGCGAGCAAGGGTAGGAGAAGCAAAAGCGAGGATGTCGATACGGAGGAGGATCCCGTCGATCCGATCACTCCTGGACCGAACTCTCGATTCTCCATCGGACAGCCGCCGCCGTCTAACGAGGATGAGGGGAAGAAAGGCGAGAACGAGTTGGATGACGCAGAGGAGGGAAGGTTCGAGGAGGGGGATATCGAGGACGATTGGATCGATCCTTCTATACCAAGCCCCCAGCCTACGGGTCCAAACCCAACCGCCACTGCTACTACTACTTCATCTCAACCAGCACTGCATTCAAACACTAGCTCTGGGGCCACTGATGGGGATGAAGACTTGCCGGCGGTACCATCCAAGGTGTCGAGTGGAAGTACGAAGAAGAGCAAGAAGAGCGGGAGGAAGGGAGGCCAGATCCCTGTCCCGGTACCGCTCGTTAGGATTCCTACACCGGGTCGCCATCAGCACCAACAGGAGCATTTCCCGTTCCCGCGTTCCGCGGAGGAGGCGGCGCAGACGCCTGGAGAGAGGACGAGGAATTCTTCGGCTGGGAAGGGGAGTGGAAAGAGGATGCATACTGCGCGGGCCAGGGATGGAGGTCGGACGCAGAGCGGAGGTGTGAAAGGCATTCTCACTGAGGATTGACGAATACGATTTGGAGTTCCTAGCTCGGCTGGCTTTCACCCACTCTTGTTGGTACACAATTTTGGCTTTTGATTATCCCTTTCCGCTTTCTTTCTGACACGTGGACTGCCATTCATATTTGTATCTTCCCTTTTCAACCACATTTTGAACCCTCATCGCATACCATTAGTTATTGTTTTTCTTCTCATCTGTTTCGTTTCCTCTTTGTTCCATCTTTCCATGTTTCCGTGTATAACTATGTAGCTCGAGTGCACACAAGATATTACCACCCTGCTTTTAGAGATACCCAATCATTAGCCTCGGTTTCTT
>JABCKG010007721.1:0-23408 GCA_018851835.1 Hypsizygus ulmarius | reverse complement strand
GGGGGGGGGGGGGGGGGGGGGGGGGGGGGGGGGGGGGGGGGGGGGGGGGGGGGGGGGGGGGGGGGGGGGGGGGGGTGAACGACAATATCATGCCGCCCATCGAGGGTAATGTGGAAGCAAAGCCACTAATAGTTCCCTGGTTTGAGGCTTGGGGTCATTGTCAATGAGATAAATCGATAGGCTACGGTTACTAGACCCCCGGAAAAGGCAGAGAACCCGGAGAACCGCGAGTGCGCCTCACACTTGGTTTTTGTGCTAAGGTTGGAAAGTCGGTGTGAAAAACGACCAAATTTCCCGGTATTACAATATTACAATGCAATGGCTCACCAGGAGCTCGACGTACGCGAAGGTCACGGAGATTCGGTCATATCTGCAATGTTCCTTAAGTTATTGTAAGATGGCATAGCCTGAGTGGAAGTATCGGATGTAACCTCTGTACGAAGTTGGCGAAGGGACTCGGCGAACCTTGTCTTGATCCTCGACTGATGACACTGGGAATCAGGCTCACCTAAGTGTTCCGCCTGGTAATGAACTGTGAGATATTGCTCACTGTTGCGCAGAATTGTGCTATATTTCGCCTATTTCATGATCTGAAGGTGTATGAGTGGTTCAGTGGAAGATGTGACGAAGGGAAAACGAGCTTGCACAACTACCTAAGGACCGACTGATCTGTTTTCCTACCTAATTTTTTGGATCTTATATCAGGATTTCAAGCATAAGCATTGAAATATTGAAGGTCATAGGACGCGATATGGCTGCATGGTAACAACAAGTTTGACCAAGGTTAAACCAACAAGTCGCACGTGAGGCTCTAATTTTAAATTATAAGATCTGCTGCGACCGGAAATAGTAATATATTCGCACGGTGTCTCAGGTTCTCAATATTAATCCTTCTTCCTCCCACCAGTCATCCTCGATCCACATATTTCCAATGGTCGCCCAGGTCTCCCCAGTAGTAAACGGTATCGCGGAAGGCACCAATGGAAAAGCAAATGGCAAGGCAATTCGGTCAAAAAATCAACTGCGGCGACTGAAGGCGAAGCAGAAGAAAGCCACGGTTACGACCGTTCGTCTCGTTACACCGTTATGTTTGCTCTTCGCATACTGACCATGTGACATGAAATCCAGAATGAAAGCGACGTAGAGGAGACGAAAGAAGCTCCGAAAAATTGGGAAGATTCATCTAATGTCGTGTACGTACCTGAGCAGTTGGATGTCAATGGCTCTGCCCTTGAAGCATTCTCCGACGTATTTGCTCGCTTTCAGCTGCCTCCGGATGAATCTTCAGTACGTCTTCCCAGTGTCTCTTCCAAACCATCATCAGTGTTAACTGGAAATTACAGCAGGGCGAAAAAGGCTCGGGGCCATCCAAAGGCGAGGTGATCTACTCGGACGACGACATGGAATCCGAAGGCGACTCGGACACTGAAAAAAAGCCGTTATCCAAAAAGAAACAGCGGAAGCTCGCCCGGCTGACCGTCGCGGAGCTCAAGCAGCTCGTCAAGAAGCCCGAGGTCGTCGAATGGACAGACGTCACCGCCGCCGACCCGCGACTGCTCCTACAGCTCAAGAGCCACCGCAACACCGTGCCCATCCCGATCCACTGGAGTGCCAAGCGCGATTACCTGCAGGGCAAGCGTGGTATTGAGAAACCGCCCTTCCAGCTCCCGTCGTACATTGCGGACACGGGCATTGCAACGATGAGGGACGCGGTGAAGGAAAAGGAGGCGACTATGTCGTTGAAGGCGAAGACAAGGGAGCGCGTGCAGCCCAAGATGGGAAAGGTGGATATTGACTATCAGAAGCTACATGATGCGTTCTTCAAGTTCCAGACGAAGCCGCCTGTTACGGGCTACGGTGAAATGTGAGCACTCTTGGGAGTCTTTTTTGTGCAGCTAACATTGTCTGATTATCCAGGTATTACGAAGGAAAGGAGTTTGAAACCTCTCTTAAGGAGAAGCGGCCTGGAGACCTGTCACCGGAATTGGTGGAGGCACTATCAATTCCTCCCCTTGCACCTCCACCATGGCTTATCAGCATGCAACGATTTGGACCACCGCCCAGTTATCCTACACTGAGAATACCTGGGCTTAACGCCCCCATTCCTGAAGGGTTCGTTCAAATCCCCTGGATACCTTTCAGTTTATTAACAGGCTTTTAGGGCTCAATGGGGCTTCCATCCTGGTGGATGGGGAAAACCTCCTCTTGACGAATACAATCGACCTTTATACGGTGATGTATTCGGTGTCTTGCCCAAGGCTGGCGATTCAGGGGTAGGCCTCCACTTCCGACCTGTTATTCATCTCTAACACTCACTACCATATTCCCAGGCTGGTGAGCCAATCGACAAGACACCTTGGGGCGAACTTGAGCCTGAAGAAGGTCGGTCCTTTCCATCTTCCCTTACTCCTCTTTATACTAACACCTCCCTGCATTCCACAGAAGAAGAAGAATCCGAGTCCGAAGAGGAAGAGGAAGAGGAAGAAGCCGAGGCCGTACCCACCGACGGGTTACAAACGCCCTCGGGGCTCGCAACCCCCTCCGGCATGAGCAGCGTCGTGTCCACTGTCGCCGGCGGGCTTGAGACCCCCGACTTCCTCGAGCTAAGGAAGGGCCGCACGGTTACTGAGGCTGTGGAGGCGGGTCCGCGGTCGCTGTACCAGGTCGTACCAGAGAAACAGACGGCAGTCAGAGGCCTGATGGGGAGCGAGAGGGGATATGATGTTAGTGCTGTCGCGGGTGCGCCGATTCCGGTGCTTGGGGATGAGCGGGGGACGAAGGTGTGCTTGATGCTCCTCGGATTTGTTTTGGCGAAAACGCTGACATTTTCGGTCTGATGTTCAGCGAAAAGCGAATGGCGTGGACGTGTCGATTGATGCTGGGGAGCTGGAGGGTCTGTCGGAGGAGGAGCTGCGTCGTAAGTATGATACCCATGCGCGAGGGTCTGCTGGTGTGCCTGGGGCGAATCGGGAGGATTTCTCGGATATGGTGGCGAAGGAGATGGCGAAGAAGAAGCAGAAGATGGAGCGGGAGAGAGACACGAGGAAGGGCGGGAAGGAATTCAAGTTTTGATCTATAGCGGGCTGCGATTGTATGTACGTACCTGGCTTTGCTGCCCCATCGTTCATTCCTTTTTCCCTTCATTTTCCTTTTTTTTTTATACAATTGTATGTTTAGTACATGAACCCCTTGCTTCACGCGAACACCTAGTGCTCATGAAATTCGGGTATATGGTTAAGGACTGTCAATTCTAGCAGCTCCGATTTCACCAATCGAGTTGGACATTCCGAGGATAATGAATGAGGTGCATAGCCATAACAACCCATATAATCGAGGCGGCTGGCCCACTTCTTCCAGCGATCTGGAACTGGAATAACTGACAGAATGCCGATTTAGCCATAAGATGTGTCTTTTAACACTTGAGGCAGCATTTGCAATTGACTTGCAATCGCGAGGTCTGACAGACAGGTATGGTGATGACCAATCTAGTACGGTGGCCATAATATTTTCAGACTGACGTTGATACACTTCAATATAGGATGATGTCTACTTTGCTCTCCAAGCCCAAAGGACCACTGGTGGGATGCTCGATTCAGGCCTCGTATCGTCCACGACGTCCAATCCCAGGTGCTGCAGCTTTGCTAATCGAGTTTTGTATTCGGAAGGTAGTGGATGGGGCTGTTGGAGCAAGGCAATAGACTCGAGACGATTGAGTCCTTCTCTCCTTGTCACATGGAACCGCGACTCAAGCATGTTCAGTAGGAGGGATGCGTCGGCGTACAACTCTGCATTGAGACGAGGTTCGTTGCCAAAAATGAGTCTAAGGGTTTTGAGATTCGGTAACAGACACTGCGTTTCTGTGATGACAAGGAGGCGAAGCAGTGCATCCCAGTTTACCACCCCGAATCTCACTTGGAAGAATGTGAGTGAAGGGGCCGCCTCCATGAGTGGCAAGAGATCCCGTTCACATTCTATGGTTATGTCGGACAGGAGCAGTGATTGAAGGAAACAAGAAGATCGATGGAGGAAAGATGTGACGTGATGTAACTTCGACGATCCCTGATGGCTAAAAATGTGCAAAACCTCGAGGGCGGGTGCTATGAGCCCATCCAAAGCGTATTCTGAATTGATTTGCAATTTGTGCATCATGTGGTGTTGGATATTTTGGTGTTGGAAAATTGAAGGGGAGGAGTCCACGAAATACCATGGGCTGAAGGTGAGGGAGCAATCCACCACCTGTGAAACGTCGTGCAATAGGTTCAAAGATGGAACCAGTGATCCTTGGAATTTGGTCAATTGCGACCAAGGGAGCACCAGGGTATGTGGATCACCCACGCCGACAGATGCCTCCCTTAAGCGAGGTGCCACCTCGAAAGCATGAAGGACACCGAATGTATTGGCACCATATGCATACACATCCAGAGAGCGCAACAGGGGTAAGCGCTCTCGAACCTGCGACAGTAGTTCAAGATGTTGAAAAGACATTGAGAATTTCACATCCAACCATCGAGGGGAATGTGGAAGTAAAGCAAGTAACAGTTCCTTCACTCGAGACGTCGGGTAATTGTCCGTGAAATCGATGGATAGAGCGTGCTTACCAGACCGCTGGAGGGCACAAACGAGCACAGCAAGAGCGGGCTCCGGTTTTCCTTCTGCATTCAGGGTTTCCAAATTGGTCGTGATAAACGACCAGAGTCCCTGGTGTGCCAAGGCAATGGTTCGCCAGGAGCTGCTGACATACGTTAAAGTCCACGGCTCATTACTCAGATCGAGAGTGTTCCAAACACCGTTCTCCGGAGACGCAGCCTGAGAGAAAATGTGCGATATGATCTCTGTAGGGAGTTGGCGAAGGCTGGATAAGGAGGATCGGCAGGCATTGCTTAAAGCCTCAAGCTGGTGGGCCTTGGAATGATCTGAAGGATGTTCCTGATTCACAGCATCGATACATGGCTCGATATCTCGCAGAAGGTGTCGCATATGGTCTATTTCGTGATCTGAAGGTGGATTGTTGGTTCGGAGAATGTGGTCAAGAGAATATGCACGATGCAACAATCCAAGGACAGACTGATCTGCATTCATACCTAAGGTCTGGGGTATTAAGCAAATGCCGGGAACTTCGTCCATCCATATACATACCGAGACTCGGAAGAGATATATATCCAAGAACAGTTAGTCCCCCGTGAGGAGTCCGAGTGACGGTGAATATCAGATACGAATATCCGAAGGTACGAAGGTTGAAAAGTGAATTTGACGTCTCACTGGGAGACTACGGTGAATGCGGAACAGTCAAACAACTTGAACGTTTGAACCCATGGTAATGCGGGCCGGTGTTGGCCGGATTCTTTAAGTCTCTTAGTAGCCCTTCTTCACAACCGTGATCGTACTTCAGTCATCCATGCTTCGCTTCTCTCAACAAGACCACGAGCTTGCAACGAGCTTGTGATGTTCGACGTTATGATAATAGCTGACTGGACCAGGACCAGATAATATCCACCGCGATTGTCATGGAAGTCGTATAATCTGGACAAGCATATGGCCGATTAATAAGCTTCAACTTCGGCTTCTTCGAGGAGGATATTGGCATCCTTTTACAACAGCGTTGGAGTTGTATCATCGAGACCTATAAGAGTTGTGGTAAGCGTCGAAGTCGACTGACAACTTGGAGATTATACGAGTCTTACACGTCCTCGCAGCAAGTTTACGCTGTGAATTAAAGCTGTTGTTAAGGCGATAGGAACCTTTGCTTCAGACTACTCAGTGGTCCCTATATACCCTTCGAAGCATGATGTCGATGTTTCAAGGTGCCCAAGAAATCGACAAACAGGGCGGGCACTTCTCCACTGTCATGGCCAATGTGCACTATATGTCTCCGAATGACAAGCCCCAATGCTGTACGTAGAGCACCATTTTCTCAAAATTGGTATCATCTTATTTTCGCAGTACCAGAACACAAGCCAGTGCCGAAATTAACCCATATTTTCGAGCAAACTGCGCAGCTTACGCGGCCAGGTTACTCTCCCGATGTCGCCGTGTTCTCGGACGATGGCAAACAAATTGTTACAGTCTCCTGCAAGAACCCCACTGTCTCGATCTGGGATTTTGATTCTGCCATGATTACCACTGTGAAGGAGCTAGCCAGACATCAACTGACTGAGGACTGGAGTAGCTGGGCCAGCTTTTCTGTGATGTCACAAGATGGAAAACGAGTTGCGCTTGGGCCTATATCTGTTGCACGTGCGCATGCGCTGGGGTTCGTCGAGAGAGTGACTACAGCGAACGTGATAACCTTGTGGGATGCCACGACCGGTACCAATTCTCACCTCAAAGACACTGCTGGTCCCTTCGAATACGCTGCATTTTCCCCTCGCGGAGATAAAATCGCAACCAGCTCATATCACTACATCCGCATTTGGGACGTTCTTTCACAGGACGAAGCGGGGCAGGGAGCCGGACACTCTGGCGCCGTCTTCCCAGTGGCCTTCTCTCCAGACGGAAAATGGGTTGTGTCGGTTTGCTCGCGCGATAAGGGAATCATCATTTGGAATGCGGAGTCAGTAGAGGTGGAATATGGACCACATACTGAGTACGCTCAAGAGATAACGGCTGACGTTAAGGCAGTGGCATTCTCCCCTGCCGGGTCACACCTTGCTGTTGGATTTGCAGATGGCAAGATAATTCTGATGGAAGGAGAGAGGGGCGTCGTAACATCCCAGCCTACGCAATTCATGGGCCATGCAGCTTGGATTACTTGCATCGTATTTTCTCGGGATGGAAAGTGGATGGTATCGAGCTCGGGTGATATGTCCATCCGCATCTGGAACGTCGAGACTGGTCTGCCTATTTCGAAGACACTCAAAGGACATACCGGCGCCGTTCTGTCTGTTGCTCTTTCGCCGGATAATAAACAGATAGTCTCGAGTTCGGAGGACGACACGGTTCGGGTATGGCGTCTTCAATAATCAACCACCAGACTTTCCCGCTAGTGACGACCGACTTAGAAGCCTTATCTTAGCGAACCTATTTCGAGAGCTGGTACACTTTAGAATGCAATTGGAAGGATGATACTGAGCCCTACGTACTCAACTGCTAGCGCCTGAGCCCCCTTCAAGTTCTGCGCCACTAGTACTGCGATTCAGGCAGGTGTGATCACCTGATCTTTGACACGTACCGCGTGATTACATGAAGTTGACGCGTCCGCTGTTGCGAGTTGAACAGTTCCTTCTCCATAGATCGTGCTGGATATATTATACTCCTATATAAACATGTGAAGCACATCTAGGGAATGTTTTCCTTACTACTGACTTTAACTCATTACGACGTACTTATTGTGTCTTCTAACATCTAACTTTATTCTTCATGTAGACGGGAGTGTACACCGTACCCACCGAACACTCAACCAACTACATTCTGCAGAACACGAGTGTACCCAGGGGTATCTGAGTTGACGCACACAAATCCAGGAACACCGCTGAAGTTCTACATCGTGCATCAATACATATATCGATACCCACGACATTCTCGACGCGTGCGATCATCTTAACTGAGACATGCACGGCGTCAACGTCGCCCGATCTGCGGTGATTGTTTGAAGTTGCTTGACGTTCGCAGTTGAGTTTCACGCGTTTTCACCGAAATGCTGTTCCGGCGTGAAAGGATGTTGAATGAATGCTTCGAGTTCCTGTGTGACTATTCTATTCTATCTGACGGATTGTCATAAGTTGACTGTCGTAACATCGGGGGTCGCCGAGATATGAATGGCATAGGCATGTCGACTTTACTTCTGATTACTTCAAATCCATAAGGCCTCAGTGGTTATCTTACCGATCCTGATACCGACAAGCTACCTGTCCCGACTCCGACTGCCCCTAGAAGATCTAATAAAAGGGGAGGCTTGGGATACCATTTAAGTCCTGTCGTAAAAAGCGAGCGAAAAAAATCCAAATTTCAACTGCTTGATCCTTTCAACGAGGAGTAATGTAAGGACAGATAGCCAAGCTGAACTAGTCCAAACGAGCGATCAAATACAAAAGAACGTGAATGCAATGCAAAATATTAGTAGAGCATGAGTCTTGCGTATTGGGGGTGGGTGAGGAGCCAAGGAAACAAAAGGAACACAGGCTGAGATCGTTCACTGTTCAGCAGTGTTTCCACATCTTGACATAATCCCTACACCAACCCAAACCCAGACATAAGTCGCCGCAATCCACGCGGGAAGGGGAAAAGGAAGGGAAAAACACGTACACAACCATCCCACGCTGTTCCGCGGCTGTCGGCCAAGTGGGATACCATTGGTTCTGGGCTATCGCAAAGTCGCGCATGGGGTCTAACGAAGACAAAGGGCAGGCAAGACAGAAATAACACGTCAAAGACAGAAAAACAAGCAAACAGAGAACAAGCAGAAGAACGCACTCTCGGAACGGTCTAACCACGGCTTATCGCCCTGTCCCTCCGGGAACCACCCATTGGTCGATCCAACGGCTACGTTGAGGATCAAGAAAAATTCTATCCGTGTCATGGCGTCAGACGGTGGTAATGAACGATAGTAATGCTAATCATAACAATAAAAGAGATAGGACAGAAAGTACACACCCTGGTCAAACGGCGTTGCGTTCGTTCCATTGATCCACGGGTTCTGGAGCGCAACGAGGTCAGAGCCGTTGAAGACGACGGGCGGAAATTCACCCCGCTCGAAGAAAGGCTTGTTGAACCGGATGTCGAGGAGTGTATGTAGACGGGTGTCGACATATATCCGTCTGTAATTATGAGAAATCCGGGTGTTAGTTTAGGTAGGCGTCGACAGACGTATAACGCACAACCAATCCTCCGTCCACTCCAGAGCGTACGTCCTAAAACCCTCGTTGAAACTCCTCCTTTTCTCCGTCCACCAGCTGTATGACTTGGACGCGCCATTCAGGTTGTGGGCTGGACCCCAGTTGAGTGTGCCTTGCACGTAGTTCGAACCACTGTATAATATAGACGTGTTAACGAGACGGCTCTTTCTGGGTATGATGGGGCAGGGAGAAACGTACCGGGCAGTGTAGCGGAGACCGTTGCCGCGGGATTCGACGATGTCAATTTCGCCTGCAGGTTAAATCAATAGAATGCGAAGGAGGCAGGGATTGATTGAAAACTTACCGCTCAAAGGCCATGGGCCGTAGACTTCATCACGAGGGAGCATCCATATTGCGGGCCACATCTCAAGAAAGAATGGAATGTGAGCATTTCGAATAGCCAAGCCAAAGGCAGCCTTACCCAGTCCCTACAAAGAATAGAAAGTCCCAACATTCAGTGATTCTCAAAACATGCACACAAACCATCACAACTCACCCCTCCGGCATTTTCGCACGGACCTCCACCCTCCCATACTTAAGACTCGCACTATACCGCGTGGTCAAGCGCGCACTCTGAACAGGGTTGATAATTGTACCCGCTGTGCTATTGCTGACCATACTGCAGGAGCGGTAGTACGCGTCCCAATCGAACACGCGCTGGCCTTCGCGGATGATGTGGCCGCCGTCCGGACGCGTGATGTTGAACGTGCACCCGGTGATGTTATACACTGACCCGTCGAACACTGCGTCGTGCCCGATATTGTCAGATGTGAGTGTTGGCACGATGTAGAGCTTCCCATCTTGCACGAAGGAGTTGTTCGTTGATGCGGTTGCCATTGAGAATTCCCCGTTTCTGTTAGGTATTTGAAAAGAAAAGGCTTAGTTACTGATAATCATATATTGATGCTGAAAGGAAACATACCCGAACCCATCCATATTCACCTCCCTAAAGAACGATCCGCCCTCGCCAAACACACTCTCCGGATTATCAAAGTTCTCCTCGAACACCAAACACAGCGGCTGCCTATCCATCCTCACATTCTTATACCCAAAATAGCATTGTACGGCTCCTAAAACCGCACCAACGAAGACAATGGCGTAAGTCAGGTAGTACGAAAATGTTGCGCGGGGTTTCTTGACGTCGTTCCACGGCTTTAACATAGGGTTCTTCTCGGAGAGCATGTGTGATCGCATTCTCGCTAGTTTGGGCTTCGGCGTGGGTAATGCAGGGGCGGTGGTGTATCGCGGGGAAGGATGGTTGAGGATCGAGCGCAATGTTATGATGGGGGTGGACGCTTCGCTTGGGGGGTGCGAGGCGCTGGTACTAGAGAGGGTGGAGGTGGCTGTCCTTGGGCGGATGGAGGAGGGGCGGGAGGAGGTAGGCGTGGCGAATGGGTCCGCGGATGTCGTCGTTGCCGACGTTGGGTGCTGCTCGGTGTCGACTGTGGTTTTTGCGTTGAAAGACATGGCTAGAAGGAAAGGAAGTTTAGGTGATCCCGCTTGCCAGGTGACGGAAAGACCTTGGATCGAATCACTCGGTTGCAGTTTTATAAGTGCGATTCAGTCTGCGACTGTGCTTGAGAAGTTAGATTAGTGGGATAGATGGGCAGATGTCACGATGGGGATCCAAAGCGCTTTGCACTTCTTGTGACGCTGCCTGTCATTTACTGTGTTTCCCTGGTATGAGGCTCCCGAAGTAGCCCTTCTAACTGTCTTCTAATTCACGCAATTCAGTTTTTCTGCCTCCAACTCGTCGGTAATATTTCCCTCATGTGTGTTTTTCCTGTCGTTCTTTCGGTTTTCGAACCAAGTTGATCGTATCCTTACAGCATCGGCCCCGTCGCACAGTACCACGAAAATTCAATGTACTACTCTGCCATCAAACCCGAGCCCAACCCCGAGATAGACAGCAACCTCCCGCACATCACCATCCAGCTTCCTGTGTACAAGGAGAGCCTGGAGCTTACGATGTACGTACCCTACCCCTTTTCGCGCTTCAACGATTCCCGCTCACTCCTTCTCCGACCAGCGGCCCCTCCGTCTTCTCGGTCAAAAAGGCGATGCAGACGTATGCACGGCAGGGTGGCACGTCGGCGATCTTCATCTGCGACGATGGGCTGCAGCTCCTCCCCGAGGCGGATCGCGAGGAGCGCATTGCATTCTACGCAAATCATAATATAGGGTGGGCTGCGCGCCCGGGCCATTCGAATGCACCGGACGGGTTTAAGCGTGCGGGGAAGTTCAAAAAGGCTAGCAAGTGAGTGATGGGTCCGTCTCTCATTTGAAACGTGGGTTTCACGCCCCTCTATCATAGCATGAACTACGGTCTAGGTAGGCCTTCGTTTTCGTCGAACAAATAAACTGCTTTGCTGACGTGACCCTGAAAGCCCTCTCCCTGAAACTCGAAAAGTTCCTCGCGCAGCTCGAGGCGGATGGCGTTGAAGATGACGTGAATGATCCGCTGGAGGAGAAGGCAATGCGGATGGCGCAGGAGGAGATTTACCAGGAGAGTGGAAACAGGTTCAAGCCGTGGTGTGCGAATGGAAAGTCGTTGCGGATTGGCGAGATTATCCTGATCATCGACGCGGATACGATTGTGCCAGAGGTGAGTTCGTATGTTTTCACGAGCGCTGCTCATGCTGAGTGTTTGGTCGGTAGGACTGTTTCAGAGATGCTGCACGCGAGATGGGCGAGTCGCCTGATGTTGCGATCATCCAGCATGAATCTGGTATGTTGCTCATTCTACAGGGTTTGACTCTTCACTGAACAGCATCACCACCCCAACAGACGTGATGCAAGTCGCAAATCACTACTTCGAAAACGGGATCACACACTTCACGCGGCGGATCAACAAATGCATCTCGCTCGGGTGCTCCAACGGGGAAGTCGCGCCGTTCGTTGGGCACAACGCATTCCTGCGGTGGAGCGCGATGCAGGACGCGGCGTTTGTCGACGCTGCAGACGGCATGCGCAAGATCTGGTCCGAGGCGAACGTATCGGAGGACTTTGACATGGCCCTGAGGCTGCTGTTGAATGGGTATACGCTGCGGTGGGCGACGTATTCGAAGGGCGGGTTCAAGGAGGGCGTGTCGTTGACGGTGGTGGATGAGCTGGCGAGATGGCAGAAGTACGCTTATGGTGCGTGTGGCTTTATCTTGCAGGTATATCTGTGATGACGTTTTCTTTCTTTTTTGGCAAAGGATGTAACGAGATCATATTTAACCCTCTTATCAAGTGGTGGCGCCATGGCCCAATCAGCTCCCAGCTTCGTGGGTTCGTGTGGTCTATGGCTCCCATACATTACAAGATCGGCATGATGTCGTGTACGTCCCACCGCAGGCCAATTCTCTCAGAACACCTGCTGACGCGTCTCCCACAGACATGTTCTCGTATTGTATGTTGGCCGCTCATCTCCCGCACTAGGCAGCCTAGCTGACAGATTCCCCAGATGGCATCGCCGCAGCGACAGTGGGCTCTATCCTGAACTACCTGCTGCTCGGACTCGCACCACAGATCGACAAGTTCTACCTGCACAGCTTCGAGATCCTCCTCGCCTGTACAGTCGTGTTTCCTGGGATTGGAAACCTCGGGTTCACTCTGCTAGAGTATCGGCTCGGACATAGGAATTTCTTCGGTGCGCTGATCGAGAATTTGCGGTGGATACCTTTCTTGTGGGTGTTTTTGGTTTGCAGATGGGGCAGGATGATGCTGATGCATGGATGGCAGCTTATTCTTCTTTGGTGGGCTGAGTATACATCTCTCGACGGCGCTGTTGGCACATTTGTTCTCGTATAACATGTTTGTGTCTCTTCATTATCCCTAGTGTTACCATTGACACCCGTTCTATCGCAGGACATGGGGATCAACAGGAAAAGAAGTCGAGCGGTCGACGTTCTGGATCGAAGGTCAGTCGGCCTTCCGCCCAATGTGATACTTGCACGCTGATATAATCCATTCCGCGCACACAGTGCCGCGCATCTGGGAGCGCTTCAAGCTTTCGTTCATCATCTGCTTTGCATGCATCATCATGATGATCATCTTCACGACCGATATCGTGCCGTTCGAATGGCAGATCCAGGGATATCACTACGCACTCGTCATCCCGCTGTCTCTGTGTGTTGGATGCCATATCCTCCTCCCTGTACGTGTGGTTTATCTAGTGTTACCTGTGCTGGTGCTGATGTGGTTGACAGATCGTACTCAACCCGTGGCTCATGCACTTCTCATATTAAACATCCCACGTTCGCTTTTTATGAACAAACAAGACTTTACTTTTAATTTATGTTGTGTACAAGTTTTTCTGGACACTTTCGACGACAACCACCCCTGCCCTGTCACTCGCAAATCTATATCTCTGTATGTCTGTCGCTATGCATCACACGCTCCTTTTGTGTTGGGTTTTCGTTGGGTTGTTTATGGAGAACCTCGCATGTAAAGGAGGTTTTGACTGTATCCACTTGGAAGTGGGTGTTTTTTTTGTTGGGTTTTGGTTCTGATTCATATCGTGCTTATTGGCATGCATCGTCGCTCCACGAGAATAATTGATTGGTTCAACGTTAGCTCAGGAACAGACTCGTCAGATTGCTTTTAGATATAATAAAGTACATATTTGATTCTTCCTTGTGCGGCTGAGGTCTTATTTCACAGCTTCGCATTCACCTTACCAGCCTCATCCGAAACTTTGATGACGATTTTCCCAAACTGGTCTCCCCGCTTCATCGTTTCGAAGCCTTGCTCCGCCGCTTCGAGCCCCTCGAAAACGTGTGAGATGATCGGCACGATTTTGTGCTCTGCCAGAAATGTAGTCGCATCGATGAGGTCTTGATGGGAGCCCATGGTCGATCCTGCAGGTATGATTGTCATCACATATGCATGAAGAAAAAGGGATGACTAGAGTAGATATCTGAGGACGAACCGATGAGTTGCTGGTTCTTCAGAACCTCGCGCATGGTGAAGATGATTTGTGGACTGGCAGTCCTATGGTAACATTTGACTATGAATCCGAATCCAGGTTGGTGATGAAGCCAGGAGAACTTACATCCCATAGCACACGAGCCTCCCGCCCTGTCTGAGGATCTTCCCCGTCTGGCTCAGCAGATCACCTCCAGCAGAGTCAATGATAGCATCAAGGCCATGGCTTGCGTTCTTGTCTTTGGAAAGCAAAGCCGCAAGCTGTTTTGGCCAGTCCTCTAAAGCCCAAGCAAAGTCCATGAATTGAACGGCAAACGCGATGTGTGGTGGTTCTTACTGTCTTTGTAGTTCACGCCGTCTTTCGCGCCGAGGCCCACGGCTTTCTTGATCTTCTCCGGACTGCCGCTGGTAACGTACACAGAGGCACCTTTCGCGATGCATAGCTGCAATGCGAGGAGAGCGACGCCGCCGCCGATGCCGGTGATGAGGACGTTATGGCCGGCTTGCACACGAGCGTTCACAATTGCAGCCCTGTGAAATAGACATTCGATGGACATAGCAGGTATGAAACAGCGTCGCAGGGCTTACCTCCATGCTGTCACGCCGCCCAGCGGCCATGCCGAAACATGTATGTCGTCAAGATGGTCTGGAGAGGGAATGACCTGATTGCGGTCCACGACGACGTACTCAGAGAATGTTCCGAGGGATGGAAACCGCACGCCGCCCAGAATACCGAAGCTGAGAGAAGATGGTGCCTGCATGAGATCATATTCGGCATTGGATGTGGGGGTTGCTGCTCACTCCGCTTCTGGTGCTTCAGGGTGCTGCTCCCAGCCGCGACTGGGAGTCAGGAAGACTCGTTTGTTGAGAAGGGGGTCGCTTGGATTAGTTGAAGCAATTACGGTGCCTTCCAACGCCATGTCGCATTGAACGACTTGCGTGCCGCGAGAAGTTCATCAAGTAACTCACCAGCACCGTCAGAACCAAACACACTCTCGAATGCTATACCAGGATATAGACCTTTCCGTATCCACACCTAGGTACGAATCAGTGAATATACAGATGAACAGTGGAAGATATACTCACATCCCTGTGGTTGAAGGCTGCCGCGCCAATACGAACCAAGATTTCGCCATGCTTCAACGGTGGGATAGGTTTTTCCTCTACAACAGCATCATGGTAAAGAGGTTTTCGTTCCACAGGTGATTTCTTCACAATAACAGCCTTGGTGAACCTAGGCACCTTGGTGGACATGGGGAGAAGTGAGTGGGAGCGGCACAGTACCCGACGGAATTGATCGGTGTCCTCATAACCGAACGTGTTCAAAGATTAGATTAGATTGTAAGGACTTCCGATTCCGACACCATCATCGTCCCATGTAGAGTACATAATGACCGCAACTCTCACTGATCGCGACTTAAGCTTGGTCTTCTAAAGCTTATTATGTCCACCACCAATGCAGACCTATTTTCTGAGCTTAAAGAGCTACTCTGTCCGCCACCCACAGGGCACAAGTCCGAATCAATCAGCAAGTGTGATGGATGACACCGAAGCTGCCACAGTCAAGATACTGCACTTATTGATATTGTTGACTACCCATTGGTAAAGAGCTTCAGTCTCTACACTACTGCAAGGTAATTTCGCTATCACAATCAGTTAGGTTGGATTCAGCTGACAATAGGCGAAAGCACGCGTCACGTCGCGTCTATTATCTAATCTGGCAAACGTGCGGATTGTTGTGCATCATGTGATACATATTAATTCTAACGTTAAAGCTGAGGCTCGACCTTCAACTCCATTGAACCCTGGTCAAACCAGTTGGCTCTATCCTTCCGCTTTGATAATTTTGAGCTGCAATAGATCAGTATGGCTCGTACGCTGCGACCAAGAAAATCACAACCCAGATATGCTGCAATGGCTGGCGTTGACCTCAACGAAGAGAATGACGATGCACCAGCTTCCGGACCTTCGAACCGGCCCATAATTTACGATGATGATGAAGTTGATAGCGGTAGCGACTTTGCGCCAGAGAAGGACCCAGAAGCCCGGGAAGAAGAAGCTGAGGACGAGGAAGACGAAACATTAGATGCTGAGGGTCACGAAGAAGATCTGGAGGAAGAACAACCTCGTGTGAGCGTCCGACGAAGCACGTCGACTACAGTAGTGAAGCCCAAAGTCAACGTTGTTGCTAAAGGTTCGCACCGTTTCCATCCTTCTAGAAGTTGCTTCATATTGAAACTACACGAAAGGTCCCTCAAAACCCAGTATATCACGCGCCTCAAAACGCCAGATGTATGTCCTTCCCACCCCAAGTGTACACCATCGACATCGTGCTGTACCCCTATATACGCGCACGGGACGTGTCGAACGCCTGGAATCGCGTCCCTCCTTGTTCGAGTCACCAAAAATCACCATGACGAACAACTTCACTCAGAATGCCAAGGTCACAGATCGCGTCAATAAGTCTTGGGGGTACAATGTAGGATGTGGTCCTTTGTGGGAAATGGTCGAAGACAGGGGATGGTATAAAGAAGCTGAGCAGAGTGGGCCTGCTATGGACAGTGATGCTTGCCGACGACCGAGAGTGTACAAGAATGTGAATGTGAAAAGAGGATGGGAAATTCTGGACAAGATGTACGCAGGTTTCTGATCAAATTCTCCTTTCATGCTGAGAAACAATTGCATCATAGCCAGGCAGCTCCGTATCTACCTACCGACGTCGTTCTTTCCGAGGAAGGTAATCTCAAGCCACCGCCACCGGTATCCTGTCTACTCGGTCCGATTGAACACCAAACACAATTTGAAATTGAAATGTTCCAAACACACAAGATTGGTGCGATTTTTTATCAAAACGCGTATTCCATACGACCCTCACTCCCTCACAGCTGAGTTCATACCCGAAAGCACATCACACATCTTCAACGCAGGTGCCCCCGTTTGGGGCATCGATTGGTGTCCAATGCACGCGAACGACAGATCAGGTAGGCTTATGTTGCCTAAGTTTATCATAAACTCAAAGCATGCCCCATCGAAGCGCGCTCCTTCAAGCAATACCTTGCTGTCGCACCTTTCCCTACAAGCTCTCACTCGCCCGAAATAGGGGTGCGAGTCGCACGCCCTTCCTATGCATGCATCCAAATATGGTCCTTGGGTCCTTCCAAGCCCTCCTCGCAGCAAAGACCAGGCAATGATCCAGGCCAGATGAAATGTGAAATGGTGCTCTGTCTGGATGGCGGGCCGGCTCAGGAGGTGAAATGGTGTCCGTTACCTGCACACGATGAGGTACATTGGTTGTTTTCTTCAGTGCGGTGATATATTTTCATCTGACCTCTCATTAGTCTTCTAGCCCCAAGAGGCCGCGAAAACTTGGTCTCTTAGCGGGCACTTTTGAGGATGGATCTTGGTCTCTATACGCCGTTCCAGACCCGCAGGACGTGGCACCGTCTGACCACGATCCTTCGCAACCTGTTTTCGGTTCGCTTATGCAACCTAAATGTACAAGCCAATATCCATGACTGTTTTTGAATTACAGTGAAGCTCCCTGAGCCTGTTCTTAGAATCGAACTTGAAGAGACAAGCTGCTGGACATTCGATTGGGCAAACAGCGAACTAGTCGCTATCGGAACAACCAATGGTGCTGCCTTCCTATTTATTATTTTCCATTTGTCCCCAATATTGAGTATATGCCAGGAATCATTGCGGTCTATGATGTCGGACCCTATCTTAAAGCCATCGACAATCCCGGTGCGTCCTGATCCCGTTCCCGTCTCGTAGCGCTAACCAGATCCCTAGATTCTCCCCTCATCATTGACATTCTTCCGACACACTACATCACTGTGCACCAGTCCGCAATCCGTGCTCTGGCATGGATACGTGCGCCACCCTGCACATCGCAGGGTACCTCCTGGACGGATGCCGATCCGACTGTTATTGCGAGTGGAGGCTACGATGGCGTGGAGTGCATGACGGATATACGGGAAGGCCATGGATCAGTAATGAATAGAACGAGAGGTAAATTTGGCCCTTTTCTCCATCTCTCCGTGCCTGAGGAGACAACTAGATGTAATTAACGCGATGGCGTTCTCGCCTTTCGGTGGAGGCCCTGTCACAATTGACCACGAAAACATTGTAAAAGCGTATTCCGCTTCGCCGAGCATGCTTGGGCGTGGGCATACATTGTTGGAGCCCCAAGGTCCTATCTGGGTGAGTCATGAGAGTTGGTTCATTACCATATCAGTTATCAAGCAATGACGTCCTTCAGAGCGTCAACGCATCAGACCTTCATCCACAGCTAGCTGTAGGCTCCGCAGATGGCTCCTGTACGACCACCAACTCCCTTAGGTCTACTAGAAGAGGTGGTTCAGTGGTCAGTACCGCTTCTCCCTGTATATCTCACGAATGATAGTTCATGGAGCCCCGCTTTCTTCTAGCCATTCTTCATTCATAAAATCTACCAGCTCGATTACAGCCGCAAAACAGGAATCTATCGAATGCTCGACCGATTCCTCCCCCAGGTAAATCGGAATTCTTCATCGCATCTGTCCACTCCAATACATCACCGGCCTCCCAGGAAACGCAAGACCGCCCCGCCGCCAAGTCTAAGGCCACCAAGGCCAAAACCGCTACTACCAAATCCGGCGTTGGCACAGGCGCATGGCCACGTGAAGTCGGCGTACACCGCGTGACGTGGAACAGCAGCAACGGGCTCGCATCGGCGGGGCTGCTTGCGTCGGCGACGGCATCGGGGCTGTGTCGCGTGGACGAGCTGTGGGGAAGGTGGATCAAGGGGAAGGTGCCATATGGCGGGATTGGGCTTATTAGGAGAGAGGTGGATGACGATGCGATGGATGTGGATGCAGATGCAGAGTCTGATGATTCCATGGGTTCAGGGTGAATGCTGAGTGTCAGGCGGCGTGGGGACGGTTTGAGTGGCGCAAGACGTCGGCGTCTTCGCTTTGATTTTCTTTCTCGACTGACATAATTGTAAAGGCTCGTTGTAAAGGCTCATCGTTAATTGTTCTTTTCATATCGTATCGCTGCCGCGTTGTTTGTATGGTCCATGTGTATTCGTTGACAAAAATATTCGACCCTCCCTTCCTTCGACCGCCATGAGAATCGAGGACCTGTCATGTTTGAAACACTTGCGTGCCTTGGACATTTAACAACTCAGGTAGCACAGAGGTAGGAGGGAACCGAGCGACCGTTTTAGGGAATTGCTTTTGAGTGGGAGGAATGCCGCTACCTATGGCCGAAACCCGTTACCGATTCGTGTTCACAACGAGCGACTAAGCTGGACCTACGGATTCGAAACTGTACACAGAACCGCCTGAGCAAATAACACTCGACGATGAGAACAGGAGAGATCTAGAGTTATACGCCAGAATTCAATCCTGCTTGTTGATATTCCGCCTAGTCCTCTTCTTCAACGAACGGCGCAGCCAACGTGACGCAAGGACCCAGACGGCCGAGAATAGCGAAACAAAAGGAAGGATATAGCCAATCCACCATATCCAGCCAACTTCCTTTTCCAGTTTCTCCACAAATGCATCGATTTGTGCGTCTAGCTCCTGGGGTGTCCCGGAATTATCGATGACGATGTCCGCATACTCGACCTTCTCTGCAATGGGCAATTGCGAACTAAGACGCGAAATGGCTTCTTCGATAGTTGAATTGTCGCGCAGCATCAACCGCTTCAGCTGTATATCTTCCGAGCTACGAACGCGTCAGGGAGTGTAAAATTGGATGCAGAAAACTCACCAATAAACAACGACAACCTTTCCCACCCACTTCCACAAACCACCTTCAATAAGTAGCGGAACATCGAGCACGCAGTACTTCTCGCTTCCAGCCCAGAATTCTATAATCTTTCGGAACATGGCCCACCGCACGGCAGGGTGCACAATGAAGTTCAGCTTCTTGCGTTTTTCTTCGTCATTGAACACGATAGACCCCAGCTTCTTGCGGTCCAATGTCCCATCCGGAAGCAATATATCTGGTCCGAAATAGTGGACGATCTTCTTGAGACCTGGAGTCCCGGGCTCTACGACCTGGCGAGCGAGAACGTCGGCGTCGACGACGGGTATCTTCTTGGCTTGCAAAAGCTTCGAGACCGTCGATTTTCCGGTTGCGATTCCACCAGTGAGGCCAATGACTGGGTGTAATGCAGATGAGAGAAGAATCAAAGGAAGTGGTCGGGCTTGTTACCTAACATTGGACTTCAGGGTGTAGTTCGCCTTGAAAGGTCGAGTTGAAGATATGATATTGGCGCACGGAGAATCAAGCGGAGCGGCCCGTTTTGCACCGGACACGCGTCAAGTCCGCGAAGCCCAACACGTGTCGTTTGCGTTCTTTCCCAAACCTCTTGATTACTGCCCAGACGTCGAGTCGTCGACGACTCTGAGTCTGAGCATCGTCAAGCAACAGTGGATACTCTTAGTATCAAGCCACGTTATATCTGAATACAGAATCTGTGCCAAAACCTCGTTCATCATCGCCCTAAATTGAACCGTTCATCACAATTCAATATCTGATTCCACTTTTTGGCCAAACCAACTCTGAACACAGGTTATCTCACGCGGAGGAAGGCTTCGGCGACGTCTACGATGGTCAAGCGAAAGAAAAAGGCATCGACACCCCAGTCGGAGCTTTTTGAAGTCGGTGAGTTCCTCTGATGGTCCATGAACCTGGCAAGGTGTTTGAAGTTTGGATACAGAGGCCCTGCTAAAGGCACGTGTCGCTGGAAATCGTGGTCGTAGGTATTCGAAGACCCAACCAGTTCGATGGGTATGTGTGATACTTTGAGTTACGTATTGGTACGCCATATAATTATTCACGCAATCGTCCTATAGGAGTACCTGGTGAAGGGAGTGGATGGGTTGAGTTCACTCTTTTGAGTCTGCTCTGCTGTCACTAACGGACTGCTATTTTATAATACCTTTGGTAGGAAAAAACAAGACTGCGCAAAATACTGGCATTGCCCGAGAAACCGTGGAAGATTTTGTGAGTATCCCTGCCCTCAATCTTTCCAGTGCTGAGCTGACTCACACAATTGATGAAGAGCGCAGACCTGGCATTAGAAAACTCAATTACGCAACCTCGTTTAGCATCTTCATCCACACCGGTAAAAAGTTTCCATCCCTCGTGCGAAGAATAACCATTCACTGCACTCGTGTCGTATAGCCTCCAAGGAATGCTGCAACAAAATCTACAGACAATTACAACTACAGTCGTGGGAAGCGGCTTTTCATCCGCTTGCCTTCTAGATTTCCCTCTAGGGACAAAACCGTCGAGATATCTGAATCATCTGATGATGTATGTACAATGTCTCCCTTTAGACACCATGCTCTTATCTCATCCTTTTGTTTGTAGGACATCCCACTGGATGAGCTGAAGTCTCCCCTCAAGAAAATAAAAACAGATGCATCAAATCATTCGGTGATGGCAGAACCCCAGCATGAAATGGTATGTCAAGCGTTGCTCATAGTTTCACTCAATTACTGACGGCTCAGCTCCAGGCACAAAATGATGAAGAAAGTCTTTTTTCCGAACCTTCTTCGCCTGGGGGATCTCCCACTCCTAGCCTTTCTTATCTCCCCCCTCTGTCATCCCCACCTATACAGCCATCTGCAAAGGCGACCATGCCTGCAAATGATCCACGCCGCCGGGTTGATCCGCATGTAAGGATAACAGGGACAACGTCGGGAAGCAATACGTCTGCACCGGGCATCCCGACAAAACAGCGGCTTGCTCAAGGCGCCCTAGCTCCGAGAAAACCCAAATCAATATCTCTTTTCATTCCCAAGCCACGTCCCCGAGCTCAGGTATTCGGCCCTCATTCTGTTTCACTCGTCTTCGTGAAAGACTCAATGGTAGCAATGCAGGATATGAGGCAGGACGGGCATAGTATGCCTCATGGAAGCTTGCCGACATATGCAAGACATTCCGAGAGGCAAGATCTGACGTTATCGGAAATGAACGCGGGCGCTCGAACTCCATGTCCCGATGATTTAGAGGCCCCGCCCTCGTCTCAGGATCATGACATGCCCATTGACTATATGGAACCTCCTTTGTCAAAACAGTTTAAGCCGGTTATGCTTAGGTATCTAGTTTTTTTCCCCCATTGAACTAAACTAGGAGCTGAAACCTGATGTGTGCCAGCCCATCAATATCGTGGCCAGTAGAAAGTATTTTCATGGCCCAAGAGGCAACCCAGCTAGACTCAACTTTTCCCATGTGAGTAATACTCAATGAATGAAGTCAATTCTCTTCCTAATGGCTGTTTCTGGTCGTAGCCTTTCATCTCCTTCAAGGTTCGTCGCCACGATGGGTTAAATCTGCAATAAAACCTTATTACGTGTCTAGCCCCGTCGCTGAGGATCCTCGTAGGTCCATTTATTCCCTTGTCCCTTCGCAGCATCCTCCACATGGCAGGTGCGTATTGTCGGTCTTTAGTTTACTTCGTTCTCATCCATGATGTGCCTTCAGGATAACACATGATTGGACGATGTGGTCCGGACCTGTCCGTCTGTCGACTTCAAAGGACGTGTCAAAACACATTTTCAACGGCACCATTTGTGATGTTTCTGCTCCTCCATCACAGGGTCTCCATCTCGGTACCACATTGTCTCTGTTACCTCATCTCGAGTTCTCCAAATTCTATGATCTTGTCGACCTAGGACCTGTTCTTCGAGCCTGTCGGCTCGTTCAACAATTCGCTCGGTTGGTGCCACAGTCAGATACAGATGCTGAACCACTTCAAACTTTGGTGAACTACATGACCCGCAAAGAACAGGTCCGTACGAAGTTACGTTGCCTATCGACCATTATTGTTTAGCAAGATTTTAGATATTCTTGTTACCAGTTGTTTTTGACGAGAATGTCGAAGTAATTGCGCCAATCGCCTACATAATTCTCTTCCCGCCAGGTGTCAAGACTTTAACGTCGCACTTAAAAACCCCTCTCAATATACAGAAAGATGGCTCCCTATTGGCGGCTCTGGTCACCTGGTCTTTGTCTCAAGAACAACAGATTAAGGATTGGCGAAAGCCGCCTGACAGGTATCTTCCATCTACATATGCGATCGCGTTCTCGGACATGGAACGTTGGGATCAATCCATACTGACGAACCCCCTTTACCACCATGGCCTTTGCGTTTTGGACTTCCCTCGTGAGCTCATTAAATTCATGTCTGAGCACAATCGTGGATATTGTGTGTGGCACGATGGTGGTGATGGGTCAAAGAGGCGCCCCGGAGTGGAAACTCGTCTGCTCCATTCTATTATGGGACAGTGTCGAGCCAAGAAGCCTGCTAATGTCGCTGAAGTCCGAGTCGTGTTTGTCCATGTCGGCGCAGTGAAGAGTCTTCACAGGCTTCCTGGCTTCGTTGAGTTTACTTCAAAACTATTCCATGTTCAGTTCTACACCTATGGGACCCATGAAACTATCGCACCTGAATACTGGGGTGTACATGAGATTTACCCTTGTGGTATGCGTCTTTCCCAGTTCATTGATCTATCTTGAGTATGACAAAATTTCTTAGGTGGAGTCGTTACTTTTACTCCGAAAGCTATAATCAATGATCCGGTCGGTGTTCTTCATAGAGTCTCCCAGATCCACAGCCATCCACTGTGGGCGTCATACCTTCTCCCATCTGTCCTTGGAATGGTA
>JABCKG010007720.1:0-23635 GCA_018851835.1 Hypsizygus ulmarius | reverse complement strand
AAGCCGTGAACGGTTCCCAGTACTAGTGAACATGTTGCATCACGCGTCACAAGGCGTGAACCTACGGTCGTAATAGTCACCCCGGGAAAAACGAGTTTTAAGATCACCTCAAAAATATTCTTAAACTCATAATGTTGGTATACAAAAAGAAGAGGCCGAAAACATTACCAATATTATAATATTCAGGAAACCTTAGTCTTTGAGCGAAACTTCAAGTATAATTCCTCATTCAGGATTCCGTACAAGTATTGTCGACATAAATAATTGCAATGACACCTAAACATCACCCTAAACAGGTAGTTTAAGCTCCAATTTCAGGGTAGCCGATACGAGATATACCAGACAGGCTCAAATGCGCTCCGAAACTGCACTTTTCAGAAGCTGTGCTGGGAGGGCCGAAACATCAAGTTTGAGTTAGATTTTCGGGCCGACTTAAACCGAGACCTAAACTCCTCATTTAGGTGAGCCTGAAACTGAGTGTACGACGAGCGTACACTTATCGTATGCTGGTACGCTCATTGTACGCTATCACACTGTCACATATTCAATAGCGAGTGTGTCAATGCATGACGAAGGTGTATACATGTTGGTAGTGGTTGGGGGTGGCGTGGACAGGCAAAATGGAGGTAGATGGTCCAGAAAAAATTGAATGCGGCGGTGACTGAACAAACACGGTAGCAACGTGGGCTAACTGCCTTATGAACACTGCTTGTGTTCACTGAAATGTATTTATTTGCTGCAGCGCCTGAGCCACAGCGATAAAAGGTGCTGAGCGACCTACCCCTGAACAATCCTCTTCTCATAGGCAATAGCACTTTCCCGGATCTGTATTGAGTGACAAGGACCAGCTCCTGCTTTTTGAATTTGTATAGATAGGTAACAATATTTGGCTGGCTAGACCTGGCGCAGAAATCAGTAGATGAAGGGAGATATTATTATCCACTCACTCTCGACAAATTCAGAATAACAGCATGATTCGACAAAAATGTGAACCTGGCAACATGTGATACAACTGATTCAAAAGAAACCCTATCTACAGGACCATCATCCATCTTTGAAGAGTAAACACTGGCCAAGAACGAGGGATATCGACAGAACGGGTCATATAATCCCAGAGGAAGGGGGGCCTGATGTTTGATAGACAGGTGGACGCCGCTTGATGAAATCGTGATTTTGTCAATGCAACCTGCAATGGGCGTCACAGACAAGGACAAAGGATAGTAAAGGATGAGGCTATTGCCCAAATGTGTGGAGGATCATGAGTAATTCATGCCATTATACATGTAATGTGCAACTTCACAGGGACAGTTGATCTGGGAGCATCAGTAGCTGGATGGCTATCTGTGGAAAGACCTTGTGAAAAGGCCTTGTCAAAGAGGCCCTTGAATTGTCGAATGGTTTCAGGACAATCAGGCCATTTCAACCAGCGTCGAAGGCCAGCAGCTCTCATATGTGACGGTAGCATAGTGTGTTCCAATGGGCCTGAAAGATGATCAGATCCATTCAAAGTAAGCAATACAAAAGTGACCTCACCACTGACAATGTCATTTGTGTTGATCTTTTGGAGAGCACCGATCAATCGCTCGAATGGGAAACACCACCAGGAGATTATGGACCCAAATAGGAGGAGAAAGTCATAGATATGAAATGCCGCATGAACATTTACCCTCGATGCATGCCCCTTCATGTGTGGGTGCAATGTATAGAGCCCATCTACCCATGTTTTAATGAAATCACGATACCTCCTTGCGCAGGCGGTACTCATAGTGTATAGAACAATGAGTGTGACCGCTTGAAACAAAGCCATCGTGTGATCCAAAAGCTAGAGAAAATGTGAGCCTTCAGATGGAGGAGCACCATCACAATCACCCCATAAAGTGACAAGAGCAATCGGAAGGAAGACAGTGCTGAGGATCTGCCACTTGTCTGCCTTGATTGAACCCATGCTGGCCTCTCCGTAGTTGGCAGGGACAGAGTGTATCCATGAAGGCATGCTCGTAGTCTTGATCACGTGTTGTATGTATCGTAGAGTTTCCATCGTGCAAGTTTTGGGTACAGCATCAGAGGAATTCAAAGGTTTCGTGAGACGCTGGAAAAAGAAAGAGTATTCAGTATTTCAACACGAGGTAGGTAAGAGATAAATTACACTTACCCATTTAACTAATAACATCGCAAAATGACACTTCGTTTTTGCAGGAACAAGCCTGCCTTCTTCGATATTGATAAAATTCGATATGTGGAGGTCCGAGAACACATATCAGAGGGGTCTCAACCTCTTGTTGGAAAGTCGAGTGATGAGTTGTCCTTCGTCGAGTGTACCAGCACTGCAGTTGAATGGCAAGGTCAAGAGCTTTTGGATTTCAGCCACATGCTTGATCTCCATCTCATTGAAGTTCTCATAATGCAGAGCATTTGTATCATACCGTGTCCAAGTATGGCAGAATGCCAGTTTCTGGGGTTCGACGGCTTTTGCTTCCTCAGCGTCAATGCGCAAAATATAACAACAGTGGTAATGAGCAATTCCTTCAAGAATACAGTGCATGCTGTCTATGATGAGCATTCAGGTTGGATCCCAGTATGGAAGCCTCCAAAACTCAGACCATTGCACACTGTATTTGTCAAAGATCTTCTTCTTCCTCGCACCTGAGGTTTCAGCATCTCGCCAGGCTTGTGCCTGTTGGCGCATTTCATTAACATCCCACGGCATCCATTTGTCGAAGTCTGTGTTGTATAAATTGCACTGTTTATAACCATTGCAAACAGTGCAGTAAAAATTGGAACCATGACCAGCAGCTCCAGACACTTTACGAGCTGTGGGTAGGTCATTAACAGATAGCACAATAGCAACATCGACGTCTTCACCACACACTGGGCAGTCAGCAGTGCGTGAAACATGGAAACCATGCTTCCAGCCTACTTCCAGCTCATCCATGACTGGTCGAATGAAATGGTTGATTTACTCCAGGTCACATTCAGCGGGACCTGGGATTACGCCGACCAAAAAGATGTGTTCGGGGAGGTAGCAAATAGTTTCTGGTAGGTTTAGATTGGCCAAGGAGATGATACTGACAGAGTCATGGTTTCCACGTTGTTTTGTACCATTGGAGTTGAAGAAATCGACATGCATCACAAATGCTATTCTAAGCTTGTCACCATAGTCAACGAACAGTTGGCCTGGGACTGGGCCCTCAAATGACTTCATGAACACCGCATTGAAGATATTCATTGTCTCATCTGAAAGTTTGTGAATATTGACCAAGGCATCATCACAGGCTTGTTTGCAGAGCTGCTCAACTTCTGGATCAGCGAGAGATTGAGCAAGGTAATCGGTAAACGATGCGACGACAAATGGCTTCACAGGCTTTGGACATCCATTACGCATCTCCAATAAATCAGTGTTACAGAGGGATGGCCCTGTGGCACCAATGATGTTGTTTGTGCAGCGAGAAGGATAAACAGCACTGGTAGAAACAGGATCATACTTCGCCTTATGCGTGAAATTGCATGAGGGGCATGCAGCATATATTGTGGTCTGACCATCAATGTTAAACCAATTTAGTGCTGTAAAGAGACTCGTCAGGAGTTGCCCAAGGATCGCTCGTTGAGTCGGGTCATATTCGGGTTGGGTATCCCCATGCTTGGGTAGCACGGTAGCCATAGCCATCTTCACAATCATGCTAACAACATTTAGAATAAAGTCGCAAGGCTCGGTGCTGAGGCCCATGATGATATTGCAAACAGCGCCCAATAGAATTATTACCTGAGCGATGGTATCAAGCTTTGCCACAGGACGTTCATAGATATGACCTGCGAATCATGAACATGTTGGTACATAGATGAGGAAGGAGTGAACTCACTGGCTTAAACAATGACAGGTGTTTCCTCTGCGGGAAGGGAAGGTAAAAGAACTCCAAGCTGGCTGATCCGGATGTCGAGAGACTACAACATCGCAAGGACATTCTCTTTGCAGTCAATTATGGCCTTTGTTTGATTCCTAACAGATACAAGAGACTTCCCAGCAGCGTCAATACCTTGTATGGCTCTCTCCAATAAAATCCGCAATGCATCGTTGGAGGGACGTTCCTTATCGTCATCAAATGTCAGGGTGTCGCCAATGGCACGAGCTTCAAGCTCAACTGCTTCAATGACATTTTCTACTTTCCTTGCCCATGCATTGAGAGATGTGGCTGATGGCATGGGTGCAGTACAGGAAGGGGGAGGAGATGAAGGGTTAGGCAGAGCATTTTTGCAGACGGATTCTGCGAAGATTGCTTGGACACCACTTTAAACATCATTCATGGTAATACCGCTCATGACAACCAGAATGCTCGGGCCTACAGATTCATGAAATCCATGAGATGATGACCACAGTTTGCTATGCTGCTCAGCGATGGCTGGCCCTTCGTCCGTCAATGTTAGAGCAGTCATGAGAGTTGTGATGGAGCTCTTGTCATTGTCAACCTATTGATTAAAATAAATTGGTATAGAGTAAGTGATTTGGAGTTATTGTATGTACCGGGGTGCTCTCTTTCTCTGTAAGATGCATATTTTCGATGCCAACAACAACCACATTCTACCACGTAAATAGTTCAATTCGTTGTGGCACACAATGGCAAAGACAGAAACAACGGTTATCTGGCTTTCCTCAAACTGTCGAATTTCGATGCTGTGGATAACCTTATTGGCTTTTTGCACTGAGTGTCCATTGGGATGAATGGCACATTTGCACAAGTAAGAGCGACCATCCATGATGGCGTTGTCAGCGTATGACACCGATGAGTACAGAGGATCTGGAGGAGAATGAAGAGAAAAGAGAGCCTTTATCTAAGCCCAGAATATAAGGAGGCAAAATACAACAGTCCGAACAATGAATGCTGTTGCCAACGTGATACCAAGCTGGAAGTCCATATACAGAACATTGTAATGGAATAGTATACGAGGCAGGTAAGAGACTCTGCAACGTACAACATCGCACAGTCTCCCACACTGTTGTCAGTGCGAGGTCACATGCAGCATATTAATATTGGAGTCAGTGATGTGCTCAGTTGTTTATTCCTATTTGGTTGATGGGCATGTGCACATGTGAACAAACTGATCACATGCACCTCGCTAATATTATAACCAACACCGTCGCCGTCCCATTTGTCTGGAGCTGCTCGGCGTTGCACGCTGAATAGCTGTGGTACCTGCTTACAATCCAAGCATGAAAGTTAACCCGATATCCTCATACTATTCGATGTTTTACGTCGAGTAGCTATGACACCTCATGCAATCTTTTTGCGCCGTGCATAGTCCATCCATAAACTTATGCCCATCACCGCCATCCCAGGCCCCTCTGTCCTTGAGCTTCTCGGCGTTGTACACTGAATAGCTGTGGTACCTGAATACAAGCCAAGCAAGAGCCACAACTCATGACGTACCTGCTCATTGCTCGATGTTATACATGGAACAGATGTGGCACTTCTCAAATTTGTAGGTAAAAATTGCCGGTCACAGTCTATGCTGACCAGGTCATTCCTCGTCAACTCAAATACTTTTACTGTTATTTAAGGTAAGCTACCTATTCACTTATGTCAATTTCTTGTTCTGACTAAATCATTGTTGCCGGAAGGTATGCGACAACAACTTGAAAGTCTCCTCCGACACCTTCAATTCGTCCACCACCCAAATCGGTCTGATCTCTTCCACGTTTCTGAGCCATGTCAGATTGTACATCTTGTGAGGAAGGCCTTTCGGAGGAGGCGATATCCTATGACCCTCAGCTGGCAAGCGTGGGGCCATCTTACATTCGCGAGTACCACGTATGGCTGGTGCAGTGGAAGCATTGTCAATGTATTTGAGGTACTCCGTGACCTCAGGAGCCTGCCAGTTGCAGAGCCTTACCTTAAAGACAGGCAAGGTCTTGGTCCTGACTTTCACTGTTGCTTCTTCTTCTGACGACATCCCATCCCAACCCAAGTTTTCAAGCAGGTCGCAGAAGTACTTCCATGTTGCCAAGTCTGGAGCCGTGTCATATGTCTTAATCGCAATAACTTTCTCGACTGTTGATAGGTGTCGATCATGTTTCTATGTGTGTCTAAGATTAGTTTATCTGAACTTCTTATAAACATATACACCCACACGTCTGCAGTGTGATTGAGATGCAGCGGCTTCCATTTTAGCTGTAGCAGAGGTCTCGACACGTGCCAGCAATTCTATTTCAGTCTCGAAGTTGTTTGTAGCTAACTGAAACCGTGGCTGGACCAATGATCAAGCCTCACATGCTCGTTTAAGATGACCATGTAGCGCGCCCATCAGGTATTCCTCAGAGACATCGGAGAGGTTCCATCCTCCATCCATTTTGCATGTTGCGATCACTTTGTCATGAATCTTGCGCAGAATAACCTTGTTCCACCTGGAATGATCCCACCCCTTATTGAAATCGAGGGCGTTCACATCGTCAGGACCTTCACCTTCCTCCTGTTGAAATGCTATCACTGCCTCTGCTGGTGCAGGGTGATAAGTACTAAAGTCAGCGGCCATATCAATGGAAAAGGTGTCTTTCCATGCCTGTCGGATTATCGTCTGTGGATGCTTCAATGGACAAGAAAGTCTTAAAACAGAGTGCTTTACCTTCCACGCCCTGACAGTGTTATCTGTCATGTTCGTCTGCTGTTCCTTAATTGCTACAGTCATCATCTTCCGAGGAGAGGTCCTGCTTGTCTTGGTTGTGATTGCTATAGCACCTAGTTGCTAGAGCGCCTCACTGACCACTGCCTTCATTGTTTCCATACTTTGCGGATCACTTGCATTGAACCCGAGACTGGGATTGGTACCCGTGGGTTCAGCACCCTCAGCCGTTTCTATTCCTTGGGGTGTCGATGCTGGTTGAAGTGGCACTTCTCCGACTGCCACACTTTGACTTTGTAACATAGTGAACTGTTGAGACCCCTGTTGAGTCCCTTTTTTCTCCATTTGCGCAGAACCTGTAGTCGGCTGAGCCGCGTTTAAACTCTCCTGCTGCATATTGGAGAAGGGCCCTGTGGGAATGATTGGAGCTGACTGGGGAGGCCCGATCAGTGCACCTGATGATGCCGTCTGCTGCCCTCAGGAAAGAGAGCCCACTGATGCTGATGGAGCTGGTTGAGAAGCCATAGTTGGTGCATTCGGCATGTTCTGTTGTCCCGATGCTGCCTCTGCTAATGCCGTTGAAGTCGATTCACTATCCATGACCATTGCATTCATCACGTTCTGCTGTCCTGACAGCACCTGTGGTAACACCATTGAATTCATCTGCTGTCCCGATGCTGCCTGTGGTAAAACCAGTGAATTCAATTGGCTATCTCTGGCCAATGCATTCATCATATTCTGCTCCTCCGGCAGCGCCTGCGCTGATGCTGCAGCTAGGTCAGTAGGCAAGTTCTGTTGTCCCAACGGTGCCTGCACTGATGCTGCAGCTAGATCATTAGGCATGATCTGTTGTCCGGACGGCGCCTCTTCTGATAAAGAACTTGCCTGTGAAGACCATTACACGTAGAACAAGTTCAATGAACATGGATACATACTGCATGGAGTTTGTGACACGTTGCTCGAATGTCATTATCTCGATGTACCTATCATCTCTGGTAAGTCGATAAAATCTGATTCCGTAACCAAATTCTTACAAGTTCTCTTTTGAAATACAGCTTCATCTCAGTGAAATTCTGTTGCTGCATTATACCAGTCAGCACCCCTTCTACAGTCATAATATAGCCAGCCATCTACCAAGTTCACTGTGTTCTGGCGTAGCTCTGATACCTCCTCCTGGGCCTTCTGTGCTGCTACACTCTGAGTTGGAATAAGTGAGCTAGCTACAGAATATGACCAAATGAGTCTCACCATTTCTTCGTTTGCTTTGAATGTAGCTTCGCTGGTGGCCTGTGACTAGACGTGAATAAGTTCAACGTGCAGGATGTGTATTCTTGGGCATCTTTCAGCTCACCTGCTGGACGTTTGCCATGATCATCTCTTGCACCTTGTGAGCCTATTGGAATGCTCAGTCAGGTGTCAATGAGATGCTTGCAGACCTACCAAGTTATTATCAAAGTTGTGAAGGAAGTCCCTTAGTTCCGTCCTCTAGCAGTAAAGATACGTTAGTTTCTGATACGCTCAGGAATGGGTGGATGCAGGTACTCACCAAATTCCGATTATCATCTGACAATTGCTTTATGTCTTGCTCATATTGGAGAATCTGGTCCGTCATTTCGATTTCTGTGCTCTCGTCCAGTTGGCATTGCCATTTGTACTGCTCTTGAAGTTCGGTCATTTTGGTGTAAAACAACGAGCTCAGCTCTCGCTCTTTCTCTTGCCAGGTGAGGTGTTCTTTTGTCAATTTATCCTCGAGCTCGATTTCTCATTTTTGCATCATTTCCATTCTCTCGTCCTGTTGGCGTTGCCGTTCGGAGTTCTCTTGAAGTTCGGTCATCTTGGTGTGAAACAACGAGCTCAGCTCTTGCTCTTTCTCTTTCCAAGCGAGGCGTTCTTTTGTTAGTTTGTCCTTGAGCTCGAGTTCTCGAGCTCGCAACTCGCGAGATTGATTGAGAAAGTATGCCCGTGCTGTTCTCTTTTTCTTGAGGACCTATGAAATTGTGTTAGTGGAGGACATTGAGCAAAGCACTTGGGCTTGCCTCATCAAATTTCTGATGACTTGGCCCTGCCACCACTACTCTTTTCGCATGTATAGGCTAATAATACCCTGTCAGGCAATAAATTATGAATAGTTCAAGTGCGGACCTCCATATGCTTTTTGAGATCTGCTTCTCTCTTGCACTTGTTGAGGTTTAGTGATGGGTTTAAGTGAGTTGGAGCACCCTGAGAGTCACTTGACAATGTGGTTGACTCCTGTGTCACTTCTGTCTCATCCTGCTGTTTGTTGTGGATGCTCCAGTTGAATCGAAATGTTGTTCCACTGTCAATCAGTGGCAGAATTGCTGGTGGTATTGTGCCTCTGTCAAAGTGAAGAGCTGGATTGAGTAGTAGACTTTTGTTGACATCAGGAAAAGGATGGGAGATGTTTTGTCAGTCGGCTTGCATCATTTTGAAGTCAGGCTCGGGAGACACTCCAGTCCTCTCATCGCGACCTTCTACAGAATGTGATATAGGCTTATCTGCTGGGTCATTCTTTGGGACACTGCTGAATATGGCAGGTCCAACATTTTGCAAGCTTGACCCCTTGTCCAGAACACCTGGTGTCATGTCAATGTCAACACTGGAAAGTGCACCGATCATCTGCTCGCTGGCTAATGGGCTTCTAGGGGGGGTCATAAAGGGCATGCTGTGTATGCTGCCCTCATGAATGTCACTTCGTTTGTATTTTGAGAGATGGCTGACTACTGGGGTTTCAGTGTCAGAGCAAAATTCTGACTGGTTCGCTGGGCCCGCTGTCATTGTTGGCCTTGATGCTGAGTCTATGTCGAAGTCAGAACCTGGAAGGCCAATATTCTGCTGCTTGCCAGACATCGTTGGACTTGCTCATGGTGTCATGTCAATGTCATATTTGTTCGTGCCCATAATTGGGACATCCTGGTCCTCAATTGTAGTGCTGCCCTGTGGTGCGGTGTCAAAAAGTCCTCCTGGGATAAACTGAGAGAAAGAGAAAGACATAGGGTATATGGATTTTTCAGAACAAGACAATAATCAGAATTGGGCACCAGGCCGGAAAGAGGAATTTTGACAGCATTGACACCGTCAACAGATGGAAAGTGGTTTGATGTTTAGATACTTTCTCTTACTGCGCATTTTTATAGGCACATCCTAATTGTTCATTCTAATGACAGATCTTTATTGTTCACTCACACTTTTGCATCAGTCTTCTTATCCCCATGTACTAGTACAATATTCACAAAATGATTGTATTTTTATATTTTCACAGAACACTGCTGAACTAAGATAACTAGTATCAAACTGAAGACGTCAAGAAAGTTCTAAAACTCGGATTTCACAACCTTCAAACTCTTGCCCATAGTCCATGTTGGTATCTCCAGGTCCCAGCTTTGTACTCATGTCAAACTCCCTCAAGGTTTGATGCATCGCAATTAAAAACCTTTGAACTTCAGCATCTGAAGGGTCTGAATACGCTGCAGGATTTGGATGGACAAGTAGCTCGAGTTTCTGAAGATGAACGAGCATAGTAGCCCAGTGGGTGACAAGTTTCTAATACAAATATGGATCATGAGCCCACATACGCAAAAAAACAATCAGTACATGCACCAATGATTCGTTGCTCAGGTCATGTAATCGTATAGTAAGCTTGGATGTTGTCAGAACAGGACATTCCCCCTTGCGAAGTTCAGAGAACTCTCGCATGGCCTCATGCTCAATAGTTGCACCGCCGTCTGGCATCGCAAGTGTCATTGACTTACCCAACATCCCTCGGTGGATAACGGCGTTGAAGCAGTCATGAAGTCCACTCCAGCTGTCGACCAATTGCCCCCGTTGAATATACATTGATGGCGAAATTGCCACAGTTCGAAGGTTTGGGCACGAGAAGACTGAGACCCATGGGAGAAACCGGTCGCTGAAAGTCAGGACAGCGAGGCGAGGTAGTTCGATAGTGCGACTGGAGGATCTCAAAGATCGAGGTTGATAGTGTTGTGACTGGCCCACAAGCTGACCGAACAATGCCAACAAGTAAAGGGAAGTGTGACGATGGAAGAACTCAGCTGGGAGTTGGGGGATGATAGCGGTAGAGAGTTGGAGACATTGAAGTATCGGAAAGTTAACTTGTGAGAGGATGGAGTTGCTTCTGTTTCTTTTCATTGACATGCACGTCAACCCGAAATCGAAAACAAGGGGGCCCTCAAGAAGGAGGGATCTGATTTTGGCCAAGGATGGTGTTTCGCAGAGGTCGTCTGTCAATGCTATGATGATGGCATTTGACATCAGCATCCTGATATCGGTGCTATATGTGGTGCCATCTAAATGGCCTGCTGATTGCGAGACCTGGCAGGGAGGAAACGAGCTGAAGTTTGATGTCTCCATTGCGATGACCCTGCATTTCGTGGACAAGGAGCTGAGGAATGTGCCAAGGACACATGTTGTCTGTGGAGCATGCAGAACAGCAGGTTCATGGCTGTGAAATTGGAGGCATACAGAAGTGATCAGTGTTCTAACACTGAATTCTTGGAGTGCCTGAATGTTGTCTAACAAAAAGTAGACGTCGCAGACAAAATTGATGTCACCTTGAAGGTGCACAGAGGTAAGGAGGAGGAAAACAATCGCCGGCACATTTTCACAGAGCTGCAGCTCTTGGAAGCCTGACTCCGATGAAATGACACCAAGATGCTCGAGATAGACAAAGACAATGAGAGGCCGAATATGATGGCAAATGCCAGCCATCGCTACAAGAGCCTTTTTGGGTAGCTCCTCCAAAATGGCGAGGATGATCTCATTCGGCATGTCGAGAAAAGTGACGCAGTTTTCCACAAAGCGAACCACTTTGCATCATTTAGAAATGCTGACCTCAAGAATGTTGAAGTCGCCCTCCTACAGTAAGTGTCAGCTACATTCAAAAATGACCTCAATCAAACACATCTCACCGACTCTCCTTCTTTTTTGGCCCACGCTTCCAAACCATGAAGTAGACAAGTACCCCCAGATCGGCTCCCATTCAACTGGTGAGAATCAAGCTTATTATTCCATGCACAGGTCACTTATGAAGGCAGATGTAAGGAGTGAAGGTGCAGTGAAGGATGTACGTAAAATCGTCGTCAACATAGTTGGTGTCTTGGAGTTATAAGAGCTGAAGAGCTGGATTCTGGGATTGGGATTGGGTATTGGAGTTTCAGCGATATAGTTGATGACCTTCTTAAGTAACTTTCAGAGAAGCATCATCGACAATTGGCATGTCTTCAAGGCTTGCCTTCATTGCAATGTTTATTATCGCCGTCGTCTGGGCACCAATCTCCATTGCATTTTGGACAGGTGCATTCCTGCTCTGACTGATATTATTGTGGCCATTCAGTTGTATCACTGTTGCCGATATGGCGTTGAGGCCAAATGAGAATATAGCGAGAACCTCTGAGAGGTCTTCATCTCATGCATTTCAGATGTATTGTTTTGAGGATTCCAAGTGGGTTTCATCACCAAACAGTGCCAAATTTATTGGTCTGCTGAAGGCGAGGTTGCGCCGATACATCTCTGAAATGCTCTCTCTATTGTATATGCATGACAACTTCGCAAAATGGGAATGATGGTGATTCTGGAAGCACAAATTGCTCCGCTATTGTTGTCTACTCTTTTTATTGTCATCGAGATCAGCAACACAGCAAAAGCATCATGAATCAATTTTGGAACATGGCAGTTTTGACCCTATTTCTCCTTCCCATGCTCTCTATTGCAGTCAACCTCTGGCTGCTTTTTCGCCTTGCTCACGAAAGGTGCGAGATCAATGAGAAACTCTTTGAGATCCTACGCAATGTCAACAATATGAATGAATGAAGCAACACAAGTTTCAAGAATCTGACCAGTGCGATACATGCGCTGGAGGCAGAGACTTATGATGCAGGCGATATGGTCAGGAAGAAAATGGTCCACATAGTGTCATTGTTGGAAACGGGTATGGCAATGACATTTCATCTCGATACAATGGCAATGACACTCCACATTTCAGGAAGAGTGATGCAGAGAGACAATTATGGGTCTGACACAGAGTAGAGAGGGAGATCATTTGTGATACAGAGATTCAGAGGTGGAAGAGTATGCGACGAGTAGTACTAGACATCCAAAACAGAGAATATGGTGTCTCATCAACATTGTGAAAAACCATACGAGCGGCAAAAAAAAGAGATGGCCGAGAATGATTGCGGAGTGAATAGGAGTAAGGTAAGTAGAGGCCTGACAAGGTGTGAGACTGAGGGTGGCAGCACAAAAGAAGATGTGACTAACACCATCCGCTGTTTCACTGAGAATGGCAGATATCTCCTTTGGTCTGGTTTATTGTTCCAAAGGCTATAACTCACAACAGCCAGGACAGTGTTTTTCATCGCAGCATGTCGAAAGCACATCAATTAATCATCATCATCTACCATCTCTTGTTTATTCTTATCATCACCCTAGTGGTTATCCTTTTCTATGCCAATGTCGTAGTGCTGATCAATGGTCGCCCTCTGCCCTCGTCTTGCGAACTCTCACTGGTTGTCAGTGCCTTTGAGGAAGCCCGACTTCTCGAAAACATGCCCTCACCATTGACAATCTCTTACTCATCATCAACTACTACACCACCTCCTCACACTATGATGACCATCTCTTCCTAGCCCAGCTATTAACAGGTTTCTATGCCCTTCTTTGTCTGGGAGAACTCACGTACCCAGATTCTATCGACCTCCAAGACCCTCGGAAAGTCATCCACTGTAACTCCGTGTGTGTTCTCAATGACACGTTTAGCTTCTTCTTGCCTGGCCATAAGGCTGACAAGTTCTTCAAAGGCAACACGGTCATTGTACCATGCAATGATTCCTCACATGACCCATACTCTATATTCCTTACTTATCTTACATCTCACGACAACCCTTTCCCTTTTAGTTCCCCTTTATGGCTTCGCAAAAATGGTACTATCCCTACCCGCTCCTTCTTCATCACTCGTATCCGCTGTTTCTTTGATAACTCCATCGCCGGACAATCAATGCATGCTGGCGGCACTACCGCCCTTGCCGCAAATGGTGTTCCACCCTCCCTCATACAAGCCATAGGAAGATGGACTTCCGAAACCTTCCGGGTTTATATATGAAAAAACCCAGTCCTCATTCAAACTCTCCTGTTCGGCCACACATCCCATGACAACCCAATATACATTCATGATTAACACATTCAGCTATGTCATCTTTACTTCCTTTACTTCCCTCTCCCTTCTTTCTCTCTCCCTTTATTTTCATACTCCTCACATCCTACCTCATCTATTAGCCATTTAGCCATACCGTACAAAAATACACATTTGATCTGGGCGTAAAGCTGGCTAAACAGCTGCTTGCACCCAATCCTGCTATACTCTGTCCCACGTCAGCTCCTAAGCACCTGGAATCCTCATTGATCATGTTTAAACTACTGTTTACTCGAGTTCAATGAGAGATTTCATTCGGGCTCTGATACTTATGCAACATGACACGTGCCCTGGCACAGGACAACAACCACATATAGTGCTCCAGCTTACCAATAACTCATGCGAGTTTTTATGACTAATTCGAGACTTCACCCCCATAGAAGAGGGAATGGATCAGATGAGACATCTCCCAGGATCTCTTCTTGTTAATTCTTCCCTCTTCTCGATAAGCTCGAATTTTCACAATGATCATTGGAGATCTCTTCATGTTCATTCTTCCATCTTCCAGTAATCAGAGCTCGAATTCTTTCTGTGCCCACCCTTTCCACATTCCCATAAAACATTTTTGTAGCCATACCGTACAAAAATACACATTGATCTGGGCATAAAGCTGGCTAAACAGCCGCTTGCGGAGAGTGGATCAAATTCAAGAATTATGTCAACCTCACTGCGATGCAGCTACGAACACTTCACGAGCTAATTCTGATGGTGATTGAAGAGGAGAACTTGTTGGGGTACTGTGCGAGTCTGCTGTGATGCCGAGGTAAGGCCATGAATTTTTATTGCAGAATCAATGCTGATGGCTCGAACGATAGACATGTCTCATAGGGGAGAAACACCATAAGGGCTGATGGGATGGGCTAGCGGTGCAAATTAAGTAATTAGAGCAGAAGCGAATGAGGAAAGCATCGAGGGGCTCACAATTTGTATCATTGGAATTTGGAGAATTTATACCCAACTGGAACCTAATCATTTCATTATTAACATTCAATGTGTGGACACTAGATGTATGGAAGGCTCACCAACATGAGATAAGTATGATCAATGAAGCACATCTGGGATGCGCACAGCACAACAGATTGTGCCGCAAAGCATACGAGAGTATTGGGTCCAAGGAGCCACGCCACACATGTGCACGGGGCAGTAGAATGACCCACCAGGCGTACAACACCTGGCGGTACTGTATGGGCAGAGAAGAATGGCCCTCAAGCGTACAACATCTGAGGGCTGAGGAATGGACAGTGATGTAGTGACAAGAATGACGTTGAGTTGAGTTTGAAGTTCGCCCATATGCACAGGCAAACATGACCATACCAGCGTCATCCACTAACTTAATTGTCTGGTTCCTTTCCCTCACCATCACTGGTACCTCACCCATACCACCGTCTGCTTGGTGTCTTACACCAAGTAGCATCTCGTGGCTGTCGCGACTAGTCTGACTGGTGTATCATGCCAGTCAGCTTGCATTCTTGTCATTCACAGGTTACACATTTTGCACATCTTCACTCGTTCTTTTGTGTTACCGTGGAAGTGCTCGTTCTGCACTCAAGGCAATGTAAGTCGAAATTTGCTCTTATAAAGATCATGCTGTTGAATGTCTCACATATATGTTCAGCCTTACATTCTTTTTCATTATCGCTACACATTGTGAACCCCTGCATTCCAGTCAGTGTACTGTGAGTGTTACATATCGTATCTTCGTTTAATGCTTCTCATGCGCTCTGCAGATAGATGCGTCTGCCTTTATATATTCTCACGCCCTTGTCAACAGTGATATGTACACCGTTGTCATGGGTAGTCACACAAGATTTCCAACCATCCCACATTGTGTCTATCCTGAGTCTGAGTCCACCCGACTGCCCAATTTTGACCTGAACTGGATACCAAACGAATATCCCTATCTTTTCTTTATACCAAAATACAAGCCTTTCTATGGACCATTGTTCGATCGACTTGCCTTCGAGAAGCGGAATATTCCTATAGAATGTAATGCAAATGGACTTTATATGCTCGACCCAGGTGTCATGACTGAGTGGGTTGCACTGGAGAGAAATATGCATGCGATCCTCTCTGCCATGCACCACGAATGTATGTCTCTTCCACCGTTCTTTCGATTCTGGGCATTTCCCAAACAATTTGGTTATGAGAGGCCTTACAAGTCCCCATGGAGGGCACAGGCCATTGCAATCAGGTCGTGTGATGCCTTTGTTCCTCTTATGGCTGCACTCTCCTTCTTTCTGCTTATTTTGGTCGATAAAGAATCAAAAGTCCCGGGCTATCTCTGGCAGGACAAAGTATTGAATCAGACTGGCATTCATTACGAATGGCTTGCAGCGCTCGAGCACTCTGTTGTTGCCGATATGACCATACTATGAGTGGGCGGCCTCATTGATATGCCAACATGCCAGTATCAAACATATTTGCCATTAATAGCTGGCACGAGGTTGGAGTTCTTGTGTCTTTGCTGGGGGTCGCTATCAAATGTGCCTCTATGCCCGTCTCCATTCCTCACATAGAGGAACCTTGTGCCCAATCACTTGATACTTAGCGACCTTCGACATCCCATCGTTCAATCTGTTTCCACAGTCCCTGCTTTAGAAAACAGTCCTCCTCCATCTGATCATCTGCTAGTCAAAAATCTTCCCTCCAGTGCCCAAGTTCCTGTGCAAGCCAATACTGTTCCAGAAATCCCAAAGTTTCCTCCCATTGAGAAGTACAGCAAACAGAAAGACGGTGAACATTGGCGAGAGTTCTTTGCATGTCGAGCCTTGTCCAATGAGAAAAAGGCTGCCAGGCAGATGGAAGCAGAGGTTCAGGCTCACAAGCAATGGGAGATACATGCAGCACACTATGAAGTTCCCAGGAGAAAGGGGGCAACAGTATTTTTTTGGGAAAACGTCGATGGATTTCATGTACGGAGAGCAGGCGGCCGTGGCAGATATTCATTTCTCTGGTTTTTATACAAGACCAGCAAACGGAGGTATGACTCCTTCAATAATGAATGGGATCTGTGCACAGAATTTGGTGATGACGAGCCAAACTCAACATCTGACTGGCCTAACCCACCATCTGACGATTCCGATGACGACTACGACAACGACAATGTTGTCTGGTACAAATCTGCCTTCACTGGAAGTCACAATGAACCTAAGCTTCCCAGAGTGAGGCAAAGGCTGTGCCCATGGAAGTAGATACTGAAGATGGTGAAATTGTTGACACGGATGCATTTGCGAAGGTTATTGGGCCGGACTTCCCATTACTTCCAGATAATCTTGATCTTCCTGATCATAATGAGGGAAAATACTCTTCTGTTGCTGATTTAACTCAGATGTATCAGGATGCGCTGCAAGATGTGGGTGAAACCTTCAATGCTTAGAGAGAGGATTTTGAGGATAGGGCGTACTATCAGTTTGGTTTTGTCTCCCCAACCACGGAGGTGGCGCTCCATCTGGATTGACCAAAATGGTCCGACGTCCGCAAATTCTTAGGCAACGGCCTCTTCTTAGAAAACGGTGGAAGTAATCCAGGCCCACCTTCACAGATGCAGGATATCCTGTGCACATTCTTTGGGTTCATGGGTCAGAGTAAAGCCCTCACTGATATTCCAGCAGAGCTTTATGATGCGTGGCAGGATGATTCCGATCTCTTACAACTCAGGGGCACCCCAGTTCATGTGCAGGACAAATGCTTCAATGGGAGTTGGTATTATCTTGTCAAGTGCCATTTGAAAGAGGAAGATGATGATTTCTATCTTGGGTTGAGCAGCTCAGCAACCCTCCTCGAAATCATGTGCCGCTCTTTAAACCCCCATCTTGATTCAATTCTGGAATGGCTGCTTGACAGAGGTATTCCTTTTCAGACGCTTATTCCTGGACCTCAATGGCCTCCGCCTCCCTTGACATGAACATTCATCCCCTGTCACCTAGGTCTAGGCTATTGTCCACCCAAGTACCAGCCCAGTGTCCTGGATTACCAGGCATATGTATCCATCTCTGAACACCTGCTAATGTCACCACATGGCCGGGCAGCATTGCTAACTGGTGGTATCGTAGCTCGTCTGGTGAAAGAAGTTGTCGACGGTCGTGCAATTGGGATAGGGCCTTCGGAAACTGTCTTCAGCGATGGCCGGTGCTTCTGGAATGGAGAACTCTCCTCACTGGGGTATTGGGATGATGACTTGATGCAGGACGAGTTGAACATGATTTGTGGTGTTTACAAGGTTGCCACAGGTATTACAATTTTCTAGGAAGACTCTTTCTGTGACCTGACATATTGTTACAGGCCAGATCGATAACAGACAACCTCAAACAACTGATCTTTCATAGTGGCCAAAGCCTGCTATCTGGGAACAATGTGGCCTTTGGGTGGGATATTGGTCCGAGGACTGTGAGAGATAGTTCAAGTGGCACCTTGCACAATGCCTCAATGGGACTGCAGACCTCAAAAACCCTGCAGATTGGAGACACTTGATTCGGTACTCAAAGCCTGCTTTCTGCATAGCTCAAATAAATGAGGCCCGAGCTGTTGAAGCATTCCATGCATGTCCCATGTCTCTTGCGTCTTTTTCTGCTCATACATCATCTTCGCGTTCATCGTAAATTTACATCTCCTGGACTATGTACTCTTGCTATATATGTATGCAACTTATATCAATCTTACTCCCCCCCCTCCCCCCTCCCTCAATTTACAAGTATATACGGTATGAAATTCACCCCACCCTGACTTACCAAAATATACACGCTTCATTCGTATGATTTTCAGTTTGCTTGCAAGTGCTTGTATTTGGCTGTCAAGTCAACCAAACAGGGATAAATAACTGAGTGCAAGTTCAACGCTGCCATACTTATGATGTATACCACGTCGCACCACTGACGATGGTGTAGAAGACTGTGTGATGTTGTATGTTGCACAGTCTCTCTTCCGATCTTTCACTTTGAGCAGCTGTGGTAGCTGTGGTCTCTCAAAAGTATGAGTGTGGCTTGTGCAATGTTATATGTTGCATAGCTTGCCTCTGTGTCTTACCCATCTTGCCAGACATTCTTGCCAGCATCGTACGCATAGTGGCGCATAGTGGAATTCACAATAGAATAATGGGTGGTTCATCGTCAAATCTGCTGTGTAAGTAAATATTTATGTCGTACTTCAAATGCAAACTAATCAGATGAGCCCCAAGTAGTCCATTACTTTTTCAATGACAGTTGCATTTATCTGGCCACGGAGAAGGGGAAAGCTATCAATCGAGGACTTGTCGAAAAGAAGGAGCCTTACGCTGAAGTTTTGCAATATAAAGGCAATTAATATGACCCACAGGCACACATGAACCATGATTTTGGAGCCACTCCAGTTGTCAGGGTCCGCTTTCGTTCTTTGCTGCACAAGCTTGTCAGCAGACTTCTGCCAGACAACGATGTCACTCACGTCGCCTTTTCCTTGTGATATCGCCGAAAGCACGAAACAAGTCTCATTTGTTTCCATCACCTGCGTCTCGTCAGCCAGGCCAAGCTCAGGATTATGATGAAAGCGTACAGTCATTGCTTGGATCCTGTCATCGCCAACCTTCAGTTTGTCAACCACGTCGCCGCTTCTTCTATCAAAAACATACACGACGCCATAATCGCTTCCACTTATTATGACTTTGCAATCTTCAGCGAAGGTAACCTGCCGCGGCCTTGGAGATTTTTCTACCACAACAGGATATGTGCAGATGCGAGCACCAGAATCCAGGTGATACAGGGCAGTCCTCTGGAGCAGATCATCAATGCAAAACACTCCTCATCGAGAGTTTATTGCAGTGTTACCTCTGAGTCAAAATCAGCATGGCATCATGTCCAACATTGTACGCGCTCACATCATACAACCTGTTGTGGTGGTAGATAATTTCTACGAGGGGATCAGATGTCTGGTCCTCTCATCACAGAAAGACAAGTGACCTTAGAAAGCCAAAATAGAATGATTGATCAGTCACGTTAGCCTCCATGTGATCGACAGAATGAGACAAAAACAATCAAAGATAAAGCCGCCGTGAAATGAGATCAGTCCCTGAAAGAAAAGATCTGGAAATCAAAGGGGACTTAGCGTAACCCATAATCAAACTCAGCCGTGTGCTGAGGTCGACATAAAAACTTGTGATTCGAGGTTTTTTTTTAAAAAAAACTTAAGAGAGAACTATGAGACCGTGAAAGCGGGAAAAGATTGATTGCGCCATTTGACAGGTGGGTGGACACCTAAAGTACATACTAAAAATAGCACATGATGCACAGACTCTTATGCTCATGGCTCGCAAGGATGGGGAACGTTGGAGGAACTGCGGGGAATGAAAAATGAGGCCAAAAGATGGGGATAGAAGCAAATCTGAATGATCGCACACGTGCTTCGGCAATTTGGATGTTTCTCAGATCAGGAATGACTCAGAGCAAGCGATCTGAAGGCGGGTGCAACTGACCCCCAGCAGCGCAATTTATGAGACCACGTTCGCTCGTTGCTCCTACTGTCCGACCTCTGAAACACCCTCGGTACCTCTACATGCATACGACCTAGAAATGGTACGTAACAGGGAAAGAACAAATAGAGCAACGGTAAGCATAAAGGTGTATTTAAAGCATGACCATACCGTTTCTTTAACAACTTCGATCTTCGTCGTTTGGGAAGAGAACCATTCACGCACAATGGCTGAAATCGATCTTGAAGTCCGAGGACGTGGTTGTCAATATATGTTGAGTTCTGTATCAGACGGAGAATAACTTTGTTTTTCAAGCATCAGAGATTTCAAGACAAATATGCTTTGTGGTCGAACAAGTAAGTACTAAAATAGAAAGAAACAGCCAGTCCATGAGGACGTCAGGACACACGTCCACACCGTGTTCTGAGTCTGTTGTATTGTTCTGTCCCTCCCTTGTAATACATGTCTACATGCTTCAATTGAGCTTAGGCATATGCAACGGATATGATTTAGACATACATTTGGCCATCATATAGCCCAAAAGTGAGGATGTCCTTATACTCTCCGCTCACTTGCCCAAAGGCGATTGCTTTTGGGACATGGTTGTTGATGACAACGGAAAAGATATGGTGAAGCTCCATCCTGGAATCCGTCAGGAAGACTTGGATCATGGAATTTCAGTTGGATGTAGCAAGACGGTTAGACCCTGCTTCAAACGCGATGCCTGTGACTTCTGCGGGCTTTGCAACCTGTACGCAACATGTCTCCTCAAATGTCCCCTGTTAAAAATTTTCAGTATATCATTTCGATTCAAATGAAGTTGCGTACAAGACTCCCACCACTTGTGGTTTCCTTCCAGCACACGAGAAATCCATTCACTGTTCCATAAATCAAACCATTGTCTGGCTCATTCTCCCTCCTGATCCAGGCAAGAGCAGTAGTGGCTCCCCGCTGTCCTGAACCCGACGGCCTTTCCAATTCCTTTGTACTGGTCATGTTCCAGAGCCTCACACTGTCCATTCCTTTTGAATGTTAGTGCATGATAGAGGAAAGTTTACTCGAGCTTACCTCCACTGGCAAGCTTTCCATCATCTGTTGCACTCATACAAATTATTGGACCAGTATGGCCGGTCATTACTGACAATAGTGAATACGCATTATTTTGAGATCCCGAGAATCCAGCTGGGGTCGATTGGATTGCCATTGGTGATGAAGATGACGAATAAGGTGTAAAATGTCTCAGTTATGATGGTTTGCACTTCAGGACAGTCATTCTTAAGCTCTTGCCAACAATAAACATTTCCCAGATGATGACTTAATTGTCTTGCTGTTGGTATCAGAGCGTTGACACTCTTTTTGTTTATTTCCTTTTTAGGAATAAGACCACCAGCACTATAAAGAACAGCGTCACTACCAGCTCCATCCAAGTGTTCAACCATGTCTACTTCTGCATGTATCACTCCCTTCGTACAGCCCGGTGCTCCCCCTCTGCCTGTCGTGGTCCTTCTCGATGCTACAGAACTTTTTTTCCAGCCTTCAGCGCCTCTTCTCGCATTTGAGAATTTACGCCCAGGTTCCTCTGTCCATGCAGGGCCTGACCGTTCAAGCTCTACACACAATCACTATCATCCCTATCACCGAGAAACAATCTCCGCTCATTCTACCTCCACATCTGCCCACAGTAATGTCCCAGATCCTAAAACGGATGCTTTCTGTCGTGCAGACTCAAGTCCCCTTAGCTCTGTGGCATCATCACCTCACTCCAGTCCTGTGCCACTTGCCAACGGACCTCGTTGCCCATTGATTGTTTCAAGAAAAATTACGATTGAGCAGCTGACAGGTGCCGGGTGCAAGAAACTTCTCAGTCAAGTCAAATGGGAGAGGACTTTCTTGTCGAACATTAAGGCATGTTTTCCAAAATCGCGCTCGTTACCACATCACATTTTGATACAGGTTGTACAGAAGCATGCACACGCTCTTCTTTTTAAGCACCTTGACCCTGCTTTGTGCTTCATGGACCAGGACGAGGGGAAGATGAAGGATGTGAGGGACCAGGTATGTAGCCAGTCTTATTTGATCAAATTAGATTGAGGGCTTACTGTGTGAATGCCAGATGGTTGCCAAGTTCCCAATCCTTGCCAACTATGAGAACATTTGGCCCCTTGATATCATAATCATGGGGCTGCTCAAATATTATTCATCTCACAGCAAAGGGGCATCTACAAAGCAGGTTGTGAATGTTTTGCAAGAGGTTGTTGCCCCGACGTCAATCTCCAGTCGCACTCATTGTTCGGGGGCAGCAGGGGCTCGTACCTAAGTGTTTTTTCAAATTTCAAATAATGCATCAATATGTTTCTCTTGAACACATTTCCGACACTGAATATGTGACAGTGTGACAGCGTACAATGAGCGTACCAGCATACGATGAGTGTACGCTCATCGTACACTCAGTTTCGGGCTCATCTAAATGAGGAGTTTAGGTCTCGGTTTAAGTCGGCCCAAAAATCTAACTCAAACTTGATGTTTCGGCCCTCCCGGCACAGCTTCTGAAAAGTGCGGTTTCGGAGTGCATTTGAGCCTGTCTGGTATATCTCATATTGGCTACCCTGAAATTGGAGCTTAAACTACCTGTTTAGGGTGATGTTTAGATGTCATTGCAATTATTTATGTCGACAATACTTGTACGGAATCCTAAATGAGGAATTATACTTGAAGTTTCGCTCAAAGACTAAGGTTTCCTGAATATTATAATATTGGTAATGTTTTCAGCCTCTTCTTTTTGTATACCAACATTATGAGTTTAAGAATATTTTTGAGGTGATCTTAAAACTCATTTTTCCCGGAGTGAGTGCAGTATGTCCAATTGACCACATGCACAATACTCACGCTATAAATAATGGATCGAAATTGATCGATACATAAAGTATACTGTACTAATATGACCTACTACTCATGTAACACGTAACAAGGGGTCGCGAGCCAAAGAGATTTCGAGTTTGTAACACGTAATTTCTGGGCACGAAGAGCGTTACAAACCAAAAATTTACCGGCCGAAAATCAAAAAAATTTCTGGGCGCTCAGTCAATTTCATTGGTCATTAATCATTTAGGTAGGTATGAACAGATTTTCATCTTGTAACGTGTAATTTTGGGTCACGAACTCACGAACTAGTCATGTATTTTGGTAACGCGTAACATCGGGCGAGTAGTTGGTCGTATTAGTACAGTACCCTAGGCCTACTCCGACCTGGTTTCGAAATTCAGATTCAGATTCAAATCCAAGGCATCCGTGTTCCTATGTATTTCCTCTCCCCTTCAAAACTACCCTCCAACACCCACCGAGGCCATCTCCACAAAACCGCA
>JABCKG010007719.1:0-23738 GCA_018851835.1 Hypsizygus ulmarius | reverse complement strand
GGCATGCTAGGCTTCGGACTGCAAAATTTCAAATCACGTGCTCGACGCGTCCTTAATTCAAAGCGTCGTCTCCTGAACGAACTGACGCGACTTCAGCTGGAAACCGCACTTATAATTATCATGGAGGAAGCAAATCCTGCATGAGTTTATCTTGCTGGAGTGCTTAGCCCTATGGAGGATCTATTGTTAGATTGTCCAAATTGGCCTTTCAAATCTGACAAACAATTGAAACCAAATTGAAACTGTGGGCCATAATTCTGTTGTTACATTCTGACGCTGCTGTCCTTTATCACAGTGGTATACAGAATAATGTTGTTCCAGTGTGTCTTCAGATGCTATCTACTACGGTCTGCACTGGAAACTAAGTCGCACCGCTCTTGCAAAAAAAAGCACCACCAAGTAATACACCTCACGATCACAATGAGATCCTATACATACGATGTTTACAAAAATTGTAAAACAAAATCCATCTAGCTCGAGAGTATCTATGAATACTCAGGCAGAACATCGGCTTGAGGAGAATCAAGTTTCGCAGTCGTTTCCCTCTCCCACTGAGAGCAAGCCAAAATGCTGTCATCACATAAGGAATTAGCAAACTCCAGAAGTTGCCGAAGAGCCTCCCCTCGATCTAATGCATGCAAGAAATCATCCGACAAACACTGGGCAGCCTAAAGAGGGATGGTCAGAGGACACAAGGTCAAAGACAACGAACCACAGTTTACCTGGCGGAATGCGGCTTTGAGTGCTGGTGCCTCATCTACACTCGCCCATGAGTCTTTCGTAGGGACCTTGCGATTTATTAGGTCGTACTTGAGGGCATAATAACCATCAAAGCGAACAAAACGGGGGTACTCGGCCGCGAGACAGGCAGGCAGGACAGAATGCACCTATTATGCAAGGAATTCTATTATATCAGTTATGTCAACATAACATTTACGGATTGCTCACCTCCCAATCAATCACTGCTGATACTTTAGCATCCTTCACCATTATGTTTCGGACATCTAGATCCCGGTGGAACAGAGCAGGTCGAAGAAGAGCTGGGTCGTTGCGTGGGATGAGGTGTTCAGCCAGCACCCGGAGTCGCTGAAACAGGCCTGTAAGAGGGAAATCGAACAGTGACTGCGTATAGGGCAATTCGGTTGCGATATCCAGCCGATGAGCAACGTACCTAATTGATTGGTGGATTGGGCTCAGCAACGAAAAGCTGGGGGAAACGCAAGAAGTCGTACTCATTTATGGTATAGCATGGAACAGAAGTTGACGAGCCACTTGGATGGTAAAAATAAGGGCTGACCACCGGTCGGCCATCCTCACTCAGTCGCTCAATCGTCCCGATAGATGGCAAAGACACCTGAAAGATACCTACTGTTGCCTCCGAGAGTGATGACATGTATTTGATCTATAGGGTCGAAGGTTCAGGTGTTGAAGATGAAAGGCTAAAGTTAAGATGAAAAGTTCATACCTTCTCAGGCTGCGTCAAGGTCGGCCAGGCTTTCCACTGGTCCTCGCCATACATTCGTTCCATGATAGTGAACGGCGCACCGATCGAGTTGGCGGGGTCTAGATCCTGCGCGAAAATACGTGGGATGGGTACGTTGGGACTTATGCGCCGGACGAGCTCGAGGACATGTATCTCCCGCGTCAGCCGAGTGACTGCCCATTCCTTCGATTTTGTGTCGGTCTTGAAGTTGTAGTTAATTCGGGTGACTAATGGTGGACCTTTGTCCAGCTTCAATTCGTGTACCTCATGTGGCGCATGTCAGCTCCAAATTCCAATGGCAATGATTGATGATGGATTTGGTATGGACTTACTGTGTTAAAATAGCCTCGACCGAGGTATGTTATTTCTAAAACGCGTAAGGCCTAGGAGGTGATGCACTGCCTCCTTGAGTGGGCCAAAGTCGATCGCCTTGGTGCTAAATGGATTGTACACCGATGGCGCTTTTGAAGGCATGTATAGGAGGGTCTGGAAGTAGACTGTAGAAATGGCTGGAGGAAAAGGATAAGGGGAACTTACGTGGTTTGCGTCCATGGATGGACTTCTATATTACACGAGCAAGGACCGTTGCTGGTAGCTATTGGAAAGCAAAAGGGCGGCTTTGCTGGAATCCGATGGGTATATGCTTGGCATTGCCTTGAGACGCCATCTGCGAATCGCGATTTTGGATTGGACCTACAAGGCATTTGATTGTGTCGCTATTTGAAGTAAGTATCATGAATGCGCATCGTGAACCTGGTTACCTGTGTGAACGTTGTGTCGAAAGTCGACGTCGACGTTTCCCACAGATTCCTTCACCATTCACCACCACGGTGATCGACAAGCATTTGACTCCTGGGCGTCTCTAACGACTGCAACAATCAAACCGCCATGCCTCGCTCAAGTCACCACTTTCTAATGCTGACGGGGCTTGTGTGGGGAGGTATTTGAAGAAGCGTCGAGGTAGAGACTGCGGCGATTTTGTGAGGAGTGGGGGAAGGAATGGGCTGCGCTTTGGGTTTGAGGTGTTATTTGTGAGCTTTTGGGACAGCGGGCTTGGAGCACTGTGCGATGCGGACGTCGCTTTGAATCGCGAATATAGTGACCGACTTCTGCCCCATTTTTCAATCCTGATGCCTGACTCCGGATCCCCCGTCGTCGCTCCTTTCAAGAGGACCTCCACACGAACTCCGATCCCGGCACTATGCCGAAGTCGTGGCTTGTGAGATCGAACTCTATGGCATGGATGTTGGCTTCGACACCTCGGATATTTTGAGGGTTCTTTGTTGCTTGGAGGTTTCTTATCCGTGAAATGAATGGAATCATGGTTTGGAAGATAACATTGGATATGCATATGCGAACAACAACTGTAGCGAGCGATATGTACGTGTACTTGACAAATAACAAGAAAAGATCCAATACACCACACAAGGATGAGTACAAGCAGGAGGAGCCGGGAAATCCGATTACGAGGACGAGACACCAACAGATCCTAGCTAGTGCTGTGGTCCGCGGCTCGGTTCTACGAGGATATCATAATGCCCAGGTCTTCATGATCAGTCCACAAGTTAATCAAGTGCAAAAAAAGACAGATGCACGACATACCGATAAAGCAGCATCAACGGTTTATAACTCTCGTCCGTCCCGCGGAGCTGCACGACCTGGACGTCTGGTTTACGCCCGTCAATGTAGGGGATGTCCACGTTGATCTGAAGTGCGCGGGCCAGGGCGGTCATTTGGACGTGGTCTGCGTGGAAAGAAGCAAGTAAGTAAAGAAAGAGAAATTATGAATTAGGAGGAGGAATGTAAGTGCACTCGGCGCGTTTTGGCGGAGGGGCAAACGGTTATAAATACTGACCTGCTTCCTTCCCGGTCGCCTCGACAAAGTTTTCGCAGAACGACCGCAAGTCCATTGATTCCCCGGTTTCGGGGTGGAACAGGAGACCACCGAATTCATCAGGGGCGAGTCGCAATTGGGCAGACTGTCACGATGGGCGATGGAAATGGGAGGGTTAGGGAAGATTCGAGCCATGCAACAAATGGGAATAAGAGAGACGCACGGTAACCAATCTGAGATACACGACGATCGAATTAGACGCTGCGAAGAGTTAACGCCATGAAAAAGTGTTCATTATGCGATAGATCACAGGAGTACTATAAACTGCACCGGCGTTGCTTACTTACTTTCAGGTGATTGAAATGCCTCGAGGAGGCGCGCGGGTGTCAGGATCTTCCCTTCTTGGTCGGGCTCGACGACATTCCGGATGATGGCAACGAAGACGTCGTAGAAGTCGTCATACACGAGACTTTGGAACCCGACGGAGGAGAGCATTCCAAGTGTGGATTCGAGGATGGAGAGGGCGCGGGCGACGGCTACGTGGGGTTTTGGGTCGATCATGAGCCGTTCGACGAATGCGAATGCCGTGGCTGAGGAGTTCGGGCATGGGTTATGGTCGATCAGAAGGGGATCTATGTATGTGGATGGATGGACTCACATCTGTAGAAACAATCCCCATCACCTGGCCCCACACAGTACTTCATCAATACTCCGACCATAGCTTCCCAATAGGCTCAGACGCAGGGAGAGAGAGACACGCACCTTTGGTCCTTCTCAGAGAGTGGAACCCTTGTGCCTGCAGCCAGTCGATTTGCAGCACGAAGGATGGCGAGCCGTCCTCGTATTCCGCACGCAGTTCCGCCAATGGCACGATCTCGCCGATCAAGGGGCGGGCCGGCACACTTTCGGTGAACAGCACCTGAGGAGGACGGAGTCGGTTCAGGTTGAGGTTAATTGTTGAGTTGGAAAGTGTGGTGATGATGATAGAGGATGATAGGAAGCGCGATCAAGGCTTACCTGGTTGAGATCGTACATTTGGGCTGGCGTTAGGTCGTTGATATCTGGGAGAACATGGTTGGAGTTTAGATAGATAGAGTTGAAGGCTGAGAGGGGACGCACCGGTGTTCTCGTCGACTACCATTGCGTCGAAGTCGGTCTCGTCATCTACATCGGGAAGCGTGGCGAGTCTGCGTTTGGCTGGGTGAAAGCAAGGCGGTGAGGATCAAGAGAAAGAATGGGGTGGAGGACTGTAACAGAACAGGACTGACGCGCTGTTGGCGGCGTTGGAACCGGTGTGTCCATGGCTTCGAATACGGCAGGTCGCAATGAGTATGTTTAAAAAATTCACTCGTGGGCAGCGAGAAGTAGTTCTGCAGAATATGGAAGAGAGGTGGAAAGGTGATGGATGGTGATCAAGAGCTGTTGCGACGGAACCTTCCTTAAAGGAATCGAGTGCTGTGGTGCGCCACATGTTACAATCCATTTCAGAAGATTGCGACGAGGAAGCGACTGAATAAGATGATTACAACAAAAAGGATTTCCAGTAAGATAACAACAACATAAAGCAAGAATGACAGCGATAGCAACAACAGCCGATTAGCACAACGTTTTGTAACATCGACCCTGGAGATCCTTCACAAAAGTTTAAAGACAAATAGCGATCCAACACGATCGAACATCCACGAAGCTTCTGGCACTACTTAGATCAATCTGAATCTGAGTCCGCTGGCCGATTCGCGGCCCATTCATCTAGCTCCGCGAGGATTGCTTTCTGCATTTCTGGTGTTTGTCGAGCACTGCGATGCTCTATGTCAGTAAACTAGACCCCGAGTAAAGTCAGAGGATTCACAATTCTGCTGCGAATTTGGGGACATCGCTTGGGGTGCTGACCATTCCCAGTTGAATCAGGGCCTTATGTCTCGAGGCAAGCCTACAGGGCGAGTATATCAGTGCAAGAATAGAAGGAAATGTTGTATCTATTGATAACATACTGTTCCTGCGGAGTTGGTTGAGGTTTATGATGTCGTCTAATAGGTGGCCACTGGGCCTTGGGTGATGCTTCTTTTCCGGAAACTCCTGAAGGTCTTGACTTTCTTCGGCGTGTCTTCTGAATTGCAGTTAGCGCGCATGTGAATTACAAAAGACAGATGAACAAACCAATGTTTTCTTCGTACGTTCTTCTTCGATTCTGCTTGGAACAAGGATTTCGTCGTTATGATGGCTGTACTTAACACCGATCGCGTTGAGTGTCTTTTGTATTGCATCTTGCTCTCGGCGTTCCGCAATTGGTGGAGCTTAATGGAAACAATGTGTCAGCTCGAATAGGCAATAGATTTTCAATGACTTCTTACCGTCGTCAAACAATAAAGCACCTAGGCCTCGCAAATTTCCCTAAACCGGTATCAGCACGTCATGTCCACAGAACCTTGCATTGTACGACTAACATCATCCTTCGAGCTCTTCTCCGCTTCTGCGACCCAATCTTCGCCAGTGCTCTTATGTTGCTTTCTTGACTTCGAACCACCCATGTTCGCGAGAGCCCAGTCCAGTTCCGCCAAGTTTGCTTTCTCGATCTGTTTGCGCATTGTAAAGTCACTAGAGTCACTTCAATCTTTACGCTCGAAAGGATTATAGCTTACCGCCATTTTCGTTGCAAGCTTGTCCTCGTGGAGTTTGAATATATTCTGGATACCAAAGAGCTCTCCTTTCTTCTCGTTATCACCTTGTACACCTTCGAAGTATCTGGAAATAGGATGTGAGCCGTCGATGACGAGTGAGAATACGTGCAACCATACCTGGTTTGGACACTAGCTTCGTATCCAATCGCCATCTGCTGCTGCTTGTATATTTGACGCGCGTAGATCAACTCTTCGACGGAGCCGGCGCCAAGCAGTCGATAGACGGATACATCACGCGTCTGGCCGAAACGGAATGCTCTGCAACCGGTGAGTACTTGCAGAACAATAAGGAAGCCGTGCCTACCTGTCCATGGCTTGAAGGTCGTGTGCAGGATCTAAGCATTGCAGTAATCAGAAAGATAGCAAAATTAGCAGTGGAGGTTTTCTTACTCCAGTTCGGATCTGTTTAGATGTTTGCAAGTTAGGTGATGATGGACAGGGGAAATGCAGAGTGCTCCTCACCAAATATTACCACCTTGTTGGCGCCTGATCATGTGGTATGAGGACTCACATATCAAACCTTCGAAGATACGGTGTAGACTTTACCTGTGAGGTTCAGTCCCGTTCCACCAGCAAGGGTCGAGATGAGAAAAATAAAGACGCTGGGGTCTGAATGGAACTTGTCGATCATGGGCATTCCTAAACTCAACCTAAGTAGTCCCCAATCGCCAGATCTGTAGGCGGACAATGCTTACGATCACCCTGTTTGGTCATGCCGTCCAACTTGAGGAAGCCGTATCCTAGAGTCGTTCTGAGTAACAAGTAAAAGAAGAGGATAATGTAAGTTCTTTTCACTGACCTTTGGAACCCAGATGGAACTCGAGCATCTCGAGAAGCTTCACAGACTTTGTGAAGACCAACACTTTGTTTGTAGGGTCTTTCCTCCATTCCTTGAATAGTAGCTCCAATACCGCCCATTTGCCGCAGAACTTTGGCTGCATCATAGCAGTCCCATATTTCGGAATGTCGCCTTCTGGAAATGCGATCTTTGCCAGAGCTCTGTTCCGTGTGAGCTGCCCGTGATTGAAGAGGTCAGGCTACGATCACGAGTGAAATAATGAACTACAGACGAACTTGTTCCAGATTATCGTTAGGCGCTAAGATGATGGCTGAGCCCAACTGAACAACGCGAGAACAGCAGCCATAACTTACATGGCAAAATCAGAGCGAGGTGATTCGACAGTTTGATGAGGATCGACATGTACTTGAAGACGTCTCCCGCTATGAAAGGATGGCAGCACATTTTGCGACTGTTGGGATGAGATCGTCAGAGAATAACGCAATGACAAGCATGGCAGAGCGGCAGACGTTTTAAGAGAACCGCAGGGACACAGGTCGTCCTTGTGGACCAAGTTCTGGACCGGCTCCATGTCAAGGATACGCTTGTACACCGCTATCTGCCTGGGTGTCAGTGGACAAAACACGACCTGGTCTGTTTTTTCAGGGAGCTGTGAAGTGTGTGAAAGGCGTGAATTTTTCATAGAGAAAAAACGTTACCTGATTCCGAATAATATCCTTCGTCCTAGAAAGATGGAGGATAAATCAAGCTGCACATCACATATGGGAGCAGGACACACCGTCGCAGGAAGAACTTGGGTAACAGTTTGTCCCTTAGGACAAGTGCAACAACCTGCCTCTCCTATTAAACAGCAAGACAAATGTGCTAGACGATGAAAGCTCACGAGCGCCTTCGCACGCTCCTCCTCGGTGGCTCCCGCCGACTGCCCCTCTGTCAAGGGTTTCACCACAAACCCGTGCCATTGTCGTGCCGTTCCAAGTTGTCCAGGATTCGTCCAATCCAAGATTGTCCACATCTCCTTGTACGAATTCTGGATAGTCGTTCCAGTAAGACCGAATCGACGGTTGCATAAAAACTGGTGGTAAGCGACAGTGATCTTTGCTGAAACATTTTTGACACGGTGGACCTCATCAACGAATACGCACGACCAAGCAAGAGTATCAAGGATATCTATATCGCGTCGAGCGAGATCAAAGGTAGTCAGGACTGGGTGGGATATTAATTGTCATGAATATGTGAGATGGTAGAGGAAGAGACGGACCAACATCTAACCTCCCCATTTTGAAGTCATGCAGGACAGGTTCACGTTCTTTCTGATTGCCGTTGTACATTCCGACCTCGAAATAACCCCACTATGTCAACCGCGTCAGATATAATAAGACAGGGCATGCAGAGTGAGTACGCAGACCGTTTCAAATTCGCGCTGCCAATTATGCACAACAGTACTCGGTGCTATGATTAGACATGTTGGCCATGTTGCATTGGCGGGCGGCAGTTGCCTATTTTCTTTCCATGCCTTACGGTCTTGTAAACGAGATACATGATTATGGCGTCGGTCCATGTCTGTCATCACACCTTCTTTCTTCATGATCGCCGATAGAAACGAGATGACTTGAATGGTTTTGCCTGAAAGAAATTCGTGACTAGTGAACATATCAACCCAAGAGAATGGCTTACCCTGTGTGTCGTTAGATGAGTTCTCGGCTTTACGACAGAGTTTGCAACGAAACAACGAATCACGTACCAGTCCCATATCGTCACCGAGAAGACCTCCACGCCCTTCCTTATATCGCTCCCAGAAGAACTGAACGCCATCCCGTTGATAGTCACGAAGATAGGTGTTGATTGAAGCGGGAACTGCGATCCTTTCATCTTTATCAAGGACCAGAGGCCCATGCTCTTGTTGTCCGGGGGCAAGCGGAAAACCTGGACGGGGTTTGAGGCGCTAAAATTCGGTCAAGTTAGTTACTTTAATTACGACAGAAGAGGAAATAAAGTACGGGATCGGGCGGCAACTCATAATCGGGGTCGGACTCTGTTTCTGAGTCTTCCAGGGGTGTTGTTGGAGTCTTTAGAGGAGCTTGAGCAGGCCATGGGTCGTCTGCCTCGGATTCGGATTCAGTGACAGACTCGTCACCCGCTAGATACAAGTCAGACTTTGTAACATGTAGTGATGGTTCTCTGGACTCAACGCTTCTCAGTCCTGCGTCGCTTATTAGGGTAATCTTCATGTGGACTTCGTGGAGGCAGAAGAGGCATTGCTGGATAGTCCCCCTCTGCCTGCGAGTCAGAATCTGAAAGATAGAGGTCTTAGAGTCAAGTCTTGATACAACCGATGTGAAGAAGACTGTCTACCTGTTGCAGAATCATCTGTGAGAACGGCCCGTTTGACACCGGAGGCCCCGGAAGAGGATGAGGACGACTTCTTGTCCGATTCACGGACGAAGCCAATCATAGTTTTCAACACAATTGGCTCTTCTGGCTCTTCGTCTTCGTCTTCCTCCTCATCAGCGTCTGCTCCATTGTCCTCGCCTTCCGATGCGGAATGAAGTTCAAGGTCATCTCCTATTTATAGAAGTTCAACAATCATTCGATACGCATTATGATTATGAAAGGCGCGCACCAAAGTACTCCAGCAACGGGTTAGCACCGTGATCATCAGAACGTTGTCCTTCAAGGCCAACACGTCATTATAGGCAAATTCCACAGAAACTAGAGCACCCCTACTGCGCTGCTTCTTTGGAGATGAAGCCCCACTTCCGAAATCATCACTTCTTCTCTGTCCCCGTTTCCGGTTCCTCGACGAGGCTGAAGCTCCTTTACTCGTTCTTTTTCGCTTCGTCGTGGGTTCGGGAACATATACGCCAGGGGCAAAGTCTGAGTCCGAGTCCACTTCTGCTTAAAGAAGTTAGTTGACGATAAAAACACTGTGTGTTCACGAACCCAAAGGTGCTGGGATCGACGCAGCCAGTCCTGTGGGTATATTCGAGTCAAAAACAGCCGCATGAATCGGACCTGGAAAGTAGAAAGCATACGTTTAGAGTAGACCGATCCTTTCCCAGGCTCCGACATGAGAGTGTAAGTTGTATGCAAAAGAGCGAAGGAGCGAAGGAGGGGATGTACATACAATAGTGTACAATAGAAATTAGACACGAAATTAAGCGACAAGCATCACTCGCGTTAATCACGTGACTTAGTTACCTTTTAGGTGTCGCGGCCCGCCGAGGGCCGAGGCCCTGTGGCACTTGCCACAGGAACTCAAGGAACGGAAGAAAGCAGAATGAGAGAGTGAATTCACTAGTAACAGATAACAGGGAGTACGCGTATGGAGACAGTTGAATAAAATGCAAGGGTTCCGAAGGATACAGCGACGAGACCGTTGAGAACCGTGACACAATAGATAGGGTAGTGGTGGGATCAGTCGAACGCTTCCTCGGCACTCCTGCGGGCCAGCCTCCGTACTTTCTTTCGATATGCTGTCCTGGAAATGAGCAATAGGCAATCTGAAGAAGAAAAAAAGCTACAAATACCATCAATATCGGTCCTGACCTCCTTCGCTGCATCGACATTAGCTGGACTGTCCAGGTTAGGTGTGTCCGAAGACAGCAGAGATATCACGCTGACTAGCTTTGAAGTATGAAGTATGAGGATCGCATGAGGAATAGACCATTCAATCGAGTGCTCACAATCGATTCTACTGTATGTACTGGCATCCATCTCTCTCCCGCGTCCTCGTAACCATACTGATCATTACCGGGAGCGTGCTGCGAGGACGAAATTGGGTCATCGGATGCGAGACAGGACACAAAGACAAAGGCGCACAAGAATTGAGACACAAACGACGCCATCCGGATAGACTGTCAGAGGGTGAGCTTCATCGTTGCGGATACGCAAAACACTTCCTCACTATTTGGGTGCCACATTGGTGTGATAAAACGCATTTTGGGAGGCAGAAGAGGGAATTCCGGGGGAAAAGACAATCGCGCTTTATAGAATCCACCCTCACTATCAAAAACGATTGAGTACTGCTGATATGGGTGCGCTCAAATGGCACATACTACAAAGTGTCTGGAGGACTGGAAAAGCGTCAGTGAGATGTGTAAGAGTGAAGAAGCACAACGTACCCTATGATCAAGATCTCCCATTCATAGAGGTTGTCATCATCAACGAGACCTGGTCGACATCACCATCATGCATAAGATCAGCGGCACACAAGCACCCACCAGCTGAGAATCCCTCCACCGGCCGTTTCGTCAGTTCGGTAAGTTGTCGACGAAGAAGCAGTGTGTTAGACGCATTAGGCGTGGATGGCTTCGACATGTTTGGCGGCGATGAATTGCGATGCTGGTGGAAGATGGTCTGGAAGTGTCGGCGTGACCCCTTAAATACCAATCGCTCCACGTGACGGTCATGACCCTCCAAATCGCGTGCGACACGCGTGGTATTATTACTGGGCACGTGTACGGCTTTTACAATTTGACCGATCCAGGCAAGCTCAACTTCGCTCTCAAATATCAGGCCTTTGCATCGTTCCTTCTGACACCAGGGGACCCTTCGGAACGCGGACACAAAAAAAGACAGAACTTCAGCTTGTGGACAGAGCAGGTGTTGTGACTTCAAGGAGTGCTCTTCTGTCCTGAAAACACGATGGATGAAGATGAGGGTGCCTGGGAGCAGGTCAATGCGAAGAACTGGCGAGGTTTGGGACTTAATGACCCTGTCAAATGTGTAGAGGTGTGCAAGTACGTTACTATTTTCTCAGCCAATTGGTAATACCAATTGTACAGGATAAATGGCTTCTTTTACCTGCATTTTTGAAGGTAAAAGGTCTGGTCAAACAACACATCGATTCGTTCAACTACTTCGTTGACGTGGATATCAAGAACATCGTCAAAGCAAATAATAAAGTCACATCCGACGTAGATCCTCGCTTCTGGCTTAAGTACACTGATATCAATGTCGGCTTTCCCGATCGAAACGAGTTGACCGCTATCGACAAAAAGGTTACCCCAAACGAATGTCGGCTCCGGGATATCACCTACGCTGCACCAATAATGGTTACCATCCAGTACACTCGAGGGAAATCCATCGTACAGCGTAACGTCAATATTGGGCGGATACCCATCATGCTGAGGAGTAGCAAGTGCGTATTGACGGGTCGGACTGACGCCCAGCTTGCACGCATGATCGAATGTCCTCTTGATCCCGGTGGATACTTTGTTGTGAAGGGGACAGAAAAGGTCATCCTGGTCCAAGAGCAGTTGAGCAAGAATCGTATTATTGTTGAGACAGACAACGTGAAGGGGATCGTTCAAGCTTCATGTACATCGTGCGTCCTCTCCGCCACAATGATCTATGCATCGTACATATTCCGTCTTGTTTTAGATCGACACATGGTGGTCTAAAATCCAAAACGTACGTGGCCACGAAGAAGGGAAAGATATACCTACGCCACAATTGCGTCCACGAAGACATCCCTATTGCCATTGCTCTCAAGGCATTGGGGATACAGTCAGATAAGGAGATCCTCCTCCTTACTGCCGGAAACACCGATGCGTACAAGAATGCATTCTCCGCCAGCCTTGAAGAAGCTGCCAAACTTGGCGTTTTCACTCGACATCAAGCGCTTGAATATATAGGAAGCCGGGTCAAGATCAACAGACGGGTGATGGGGCCGCGACGACCAGCCTGGGAGGAAGCACTGGAGGCCCTCGCCACTATTGTTCTTGCTCACGTTCTTGTAAATGGCCTTGACTTCAGATCCAAAGCAATCTTTGTTGCGACCATGACACGACGAGTATTGATGGCGATGGACGATGAAAAAATGGTTGACGACCGAGATTATGTTGGAAATAAACGCTTGGAACTGTGAATATTTGTAATAATTGCCCCCTTCTCTTAGCTGACAATTGCTCAGCGCAGGTCAACTGCTCGCCCTATTGTTCGAGGACCTTTTCAAGACATACAACACCAATCTAAAATCAGCAATCGATAAAGTTCTGAAAAAACCTTCACGGACGAGCGAATTCGACGCGTTCAACACCATGCAGTTCCAAGGAGACCATTTGACAACTGGATTCGTACGCGCGATCTCAACCGGAAATTGGTCCTTGAAACGATTCAAAATGGAGCGTGCAGGAGTCACGCACGTATTAAGTCGCCTGAGCTTTATCTCAGCACTTGGTATGATGACCCGAATCTCTTCGCAATTTGAAAAGACCCGAAAAGTCAGTGGTCCGCGGGCACTGCAGCCCAGTCAATGGGGTGTTCTGTGCCCGAGTGACACGCCAGAGGGTGAAGCTTGTGGCCTAGTTAAGAATTTAGCTCTCATGACCCACATTACGACTGACGTGGACGAGGAGCCTATCATACGACTAGCCTTCATGTTGGGTGTAGAAGGTACGCTCTGTGACAACTTGGGAAGACTGAAATAGAGCTTTTCCTTTTCTAGACATCAGTTTAGCCACAGGAACGGAGATATATGGTCCTCACACATTCGTGGTTAACGTGAATGGAACTATTATAGGACTTACCCGGTATCCCTCCCGCTTCGTGGCGCAGTTCCGAAAGCTTCGGCGTTCCCGACGCATTAGCGAGTTTGTGAGCATCTACATCAACAATCACCACCACGCTGTGCACATTGCCAGTGATGGAGGACGTATTTGTCGACCAACGATAATTGTGGAGGATGGGCGGCCAAAGGTTACGTCGGAACATATCTCCGTAAGCTTAGTATTTCTGAAGACTCTGAACACGGGAAACTAAATTTGCGATCCCAGCTTCTTAAGAAAGGTGTTGTCACCTTCGATGATTTCCTTCGGAAAGGCCTTGTTGAATATCTCGACGTGAACGAAGAGAATGATACTTTCATCGCCCTTTATGAATCCGACATTGTCCCTACAACGACGCATCTTGAGATTGAACCTTTTACCCTACTCGGCGCCGTTGCTGGCCTCATTCCATACCCTCATCACAACCAATCACCTCGAAACACATATCAATGTGCCATGGGAAAGCAAGCAATAGGCGCTATTGCTTACAATCAGATGAATCGCATCGATACCCTCCTGTATCTCTTGGTGTATCCACAGCAGCCAATGGTAAAGACCAAAACGATTGAACTAATAGGATACGATCGCCTTCCGGCCGGCCAAAATGCGACGGTTGCGGTCATGAGTTTCTCCGGCTATGATATTGAAGATGCGCTAATTTTGAACAAGGTCGGGCGTCTCGCTCACGTTTCGCGGGAGAAGAGCTAATATTCGGCTCTTAGGCTAGTCTTGATCGTGGATATGGTAGATGTCAAGTTCTGCGGAAGAATGCAACTCTCATCCGAAAATATCCCAATGGCACGTGAGTTAACAAAATCGCTTTCCCCGATACGTCCTTCATAACGTACACTGTGTAGTTTCGATCGCCTGGCCGACGCTCCTCTTGACGAAAATGGGCAGGTCGCAAAGAAATATGACATCATACAACTCGATGGACTCGCCGGTGTTGGAGAGCGTGTTGACCCTGGCGATATCTACATCAACAAGCAATCGCCAACCAACGCAACCGATAATTCATTCACGGGCCAAGCCGCTTCGGTCCCGTACCGAAATACGCCCATGACCTACAAGTCACCTGTGGCAGGGAACATTGACAAAGTCATGATAAGCGACACAGAAAATGACCAGACATTGATCAAAGTCCTCATCCGTCAAACACGGAGACCAGAGCTAGGCGATAAGTTCTCGTCGAGGCACGGGCAGAAAGGTGTCTGCGGCCTCATTGTAAATCAGGAGGATATGCCTTTCAATGATCATGGTATCAACCCGGGTATGTACCCCGACTTTTCCCAGAACGATGAGTCATTTCAATGTATTTTCTATAGATACCATCATGAACCCCCATGGGTTTCCTTCCCGGATGACAGTCGGAAAGATGATCGAACTCCTGGCGGGCAAGGTGCCTCATACCGCACATCCGTCTTAGTTTTTTCTGATGTTTTTCGACTTTGTCAGGCTGGTGTGCTCAATGGCAAACTCCAATATGGTACGGCGTTTGGCGGTTCAAAAGTAAGCTTGCACTGATATCATTCGGGATTAAAATCTAACCGTTGTCACCGCTAGGTCGAAGACATGAGTCGCATCTTGGTCGAGAACGGTTTCAGCTATGCTGGAAAAGATATGTTGACCAGTGGCATCACCGGGGAACCCCTTGAGGCATATGTGTACTTCGGGCCTATCTATTACCAAGTAAGCCTAAAACCTCAAATTGTGGGCCGTCTGTATATTGACCTGCTACTCGTAGAAATTGAGTAAGAACCTGCTCTTTGCCTTTCGGTATTGTTACTCATAACTGTCGAAAGAGCACATGGTCATGGATAAAATGCATGCTCGAGCCAGGTATGTTTTTCCAGTGAAATGCCGAAAGCTTCCCTCGTGACATTTCGTTGTTCATTCAGGGGACCTCGTGCTACGCTAACGCGCCAACCAACTGAAGGTAGATCTCGAGAGGGTGGTCTACGGTTGGGTGAGATGGAGCGAGATTGCCTAATCGGGTACGGCGCGACTCAATTGCTACTTGAGCGTTTGATGATCTCTTCCGACAAATTCGAGGTGAATGCGTGTGAAGAGTGTGGGCTGATGGGATATAACGGGTGGTGTACCTATTGTAAGAGCTCCAAAAAGATGGCGCAGTTAACCATCCCATATGCAGCCAAGCTCTTGTTCCAGGAGGTGCGCAGTCATTTGACACAGGTTGAATCTGACTTCGGCCTAACTCATCATTTCGACATCCAGCTCATGGCTATGAATGTGGTACCCCGACTTGTGCTTGACGATGCCTAATTTCATCTAGCACGGAATTTTCCTGGCATCTAATGCCGTTCAACTTGCGGGTACCGACATTCAATGATCTTGATATCCGGCCCATCCACTCCCAAAGATTTGAGATGGTATCTTATGATTATCGTTTTGGGATGAAGGGGAGCGTCACGATACAAAGAGTGAACATTTGTATATAAGTAGAAGTAGAGGAACTGATGCACATCCAATGTACACCTTATGAGCACACATCTGCTTCCCCAGGAGATACAATCAGATCATCTCAAAGAGAGAATTGACAGTCCAGAAAGTGAGAGTGACAGTAGTCTTTACAACACCTCTGGTCAAAAGGCAATTGTATTGGTTATTTTATTTTCCCCCCAGCGCCTTTCACTGGTACTGTAAAGTGACAGTTGTAACTTGTAAAAGCCCGTCCTATTCGTGGGGTTTCCGTGTCATGTGACAGCGATCAGGGGCAACTTCCATCATGGTCCCTTGGCCCTGGCCCTCGTTGTCGTCCTCCTCCCTTAATCCGCTACAGATTCAGGCCAAATGGCTGCAAGAGGTTCAAGCAGTGCTACGGCTTTGCGACGTCTCATGACGGAATACAAGCAACTGACATCTGGGGGTAAGAAGATACCGATTCACGACCGAAATGCAATGCGGCAGGATTGCTGATCTCTTGGTCGCAGGCTCACCAGATGGGATGTTTACTGCCGGTGCGCTCACTGCCTTGTATAACTTTCTTGGTATTTACCGATCTAACTTCGTAGGGCCAATCTCTGAATCTGACTTCTTCACTTGGGAGGCGCTCATTTGCGGTCCCAAAGACACACCTTTTGTAAGCTGTTAATCGGTCACTACTGGGAATCGCCTAAACAAATTTTCTCTTTCCAGGAAGGCGGTGTCTTTGCAGCTAAACTTACATTCGTAAGTTGCGCACTCTTAGGCACAAATGCCGCTCAGCAAGCTCACTTGCGTCCCCTGCAGCCGTCTGACTATCCCTTATCACCTTTCAAAATGAAGTTCGACCCGCCTTTATTCCATCCGAATAGTGAGCGATATAGTCCCTACCTTTCGTTCTTTATGATTGACACATACAGTTTACGCTGATGGCAACGTCTGCATCTCGATACTTCACACACCCGGGGATGACCCAACCATGTACGAGCAGGCATCAGAGCGTTGGAGTCCAGTTCAGAGTGTTGAGAAGGTCATTTTGAGTGTGATATCTATGCTGGCAGGTGCGCCAATCCGATATGTTTTACCACTAAGTTTTTCGTCGCCGATCATCTCGCTCTCATTGAAGAACCAAATCTTGAAAGTGGCGCTAACATCGATTGCTGCAAACTGTACCGAGACAACCGAGTGGAATACGAAAGGATAGTGCGAGAATCTATAAGGGAACAACTAGGGTTGTAGGGTGGGCAAAATATATACGTGTAGAGTTGATAACACAGCTACGATGCAAATGTTTGGATATAATGATATAATGTAACTATTTTCATGAGGTGGTATCATTGGTTCATGCTTGACGTGATTTAAAGATTCTTCCACTGATTGGCTGGCCCAAAATATGTCGTTGCACGTACTCGTTACGGAACATACCGTTTGGATCAACATCTTCAATGACTCGGAGAAAATCATCGAAACGGGGGTATAGTTTCCGAAGAGTGTCAGGCTGAAGACGATGCGCCTTCGCCCAATGAGGGCGTCCCTGATGCCGGGATACGATGGCTTCGTAGCCGGCAAAGTACTTTCTATAAGGTACGTTAAACCCATATGGTCTGCATACAGAAGATCTGTCAAGGAAACGCGGGTGTAGAATACTTCCAATGCTCACTTGTATTGAACGATTCCAAGCCAGCATGTCCGCTGTCCACTGCTAGGGCTTAGCCAGATGTCGTCTGGAGCGGAAAACCTTATCTCCATTGGAACATGAGGCCGAATTCCGTTTGGGTCAAGATTTTCCTGGTTCAGCCATGTCCGTAATTCACGAAGGCATGCCTGCGCATTTTCATACGGCACAGCCCATTCGGTGGTATGCTGAGGATACTGATAACGAGAAATAAGTAACTTGGCCGTGCGACCTAGGTATGAGACGCACTCGACAATCCACGTTGAAAATGATATGACTGTCGTCAACGCCGACTGTCCGATTACTGGCTAACCAACAGGTATAATGGGAAATCCAGGTATTCAGAGGCAAGAAAAATCGAGCGATGAGGATAAGAAACTGAGTGACATGATATCCAAGAAGTGTGTGCCACCACCAGCTTCCGACTGGATTTTTCGGCTATAGGACGGGGAAGGTCAAAATCATGTTGGCGTGAACATTGCAATAAGGGGTACCTCCTGAGTGCGGTCCGAATAACTGCACCGCACGGTGTCGGAAGCGGGGAACCACCAAAAGCGAACGTGCTCTGCGGAATAGACTAATTCGTCGAAGTGCTGCATCACTTCGTCGAATGTCATCGACTCCTGAATCTCCTTCAACCGAAATGCGGTTTCGACCTCCAGCTGGATACTCAGGATAAAGCCAGTAGCCCCAAGACCACATATTGAGGCATTGAATAATTCCGGATGCTCTTGCCGAGAGCATGTTACTCTAGACCCGTCGGCCAGGAGCAAGTTCAGAGACATGACGTTGGTAGAAATGACGCCATAGGCAATGCCAGAGCCATGCGTAGCGGTTGTAACGATACCGCCCAGTGTTTGATCGGATATCGAGCCAACATTGATCATCGCCACATCATGTTCAGTGAGTTGGGCGTGGAGGTCATTAAGTGTGATCCCGGCTTGCGCAATGACATATCTCTTCTCCACGTTGACCTGCCAAGGAGGGGTTAGCTCAGGGAAGTGAAAGACGTCGGCGAAATTAAACAATGCCAAACGCAAAAACTTTAAGTCTCACCTCCAAGACCCTGTTCAATTTTTCTGTCCGTAGCATGTAGCCGTTCGTACAAGCTAGATCGCTGGGGCTGTGGCCGACACCTGCAGCCTTGACGACTTTGCCTTCGCGGCGTGCAAGCTCCAAGACAAGTTCACATTGGTATTCATTTTCAGGTTCGAATACGGCAAGTGGAATGCAATGATAAGTCCGGCCCCAGTTTGAAAATTGTGCTCGGGGTGATGATGTTGGGACGGTAATAGGCTGGAGAAGCTTGTAGAGGTTCTGCAGGGGAATTTCGGAGGGGCGTGCGGTCAGTTGGGTGGACATGGCTGACTTGGAAAGAAATTCGATACAAACTTTTTTGCGCTTTATAGAGATCGGGATAATGTATATGACGCCTCCCGATCGATCGCAACGTCCGGGCGGGTTCAGCAACGGAGTTATTGAACCTCGGCATTACCCGGATATTTCGCAAAGTCGCACGCCAACACGCGTCTACACGGCTCAATGATCTCGACGGTTGCCCATGCTGGAATTTCTGGGAGGCCGAAAAACAGGTACCGAGGGGCACATCGAATGCAACCACAAGGAGCAAAAAATCAAGCGGAATTCCGTCTAATTCCGAATCAGTTTTCGAAGAGGAAGCTGGATATTGTGAAAAATTTTGAGATTATGTTGTCGGCTTGGAAGCCAAAGAAATTCCGAGTACCTGAATTTCGTTCTGTTCACTCGCTGATACGTACGGATGTAACCAGTGGTTATTATTAGTCTGACGAACATCAGCCAAGCCACTTATGCCATAATGACGACTCTGCACACGACATCCGCAATCATCTGGTCCGTCCCTGTGAGCAGTCTTTGGTCATGATACGGTGGACAACAGCCGCTGCGACGCTAACGGAAGCTTGCAGATGATCACACGTACGTTCCCGGTAAAATCCGGCTAATGAAACGATATCTAAAAGTCCCTATGCATCGAATCGCAATGATCCTCAAGTGAGAAAGTCAAAAGTCACCCTAAAGTGGACAAAATGTCAGCGGTGTAATCCAGAAGGAGCGGCAAAGAGCGAACCTTCCCCATTCCTGGTTGTTGTACAACAAGATTCCCCGGACTTCGGCACTGTCCAGCTCCAATCCAAGTTCAAATTCTGAGAACAGCTAAGGAAGTTGCACGAGGGTGATCTGAATAAAAAGCATACCGGTGTAAAACCCGCCGGTTTGTGGCATGGCGGCATTCTGTTGAAATGTGGGGAGAGAAGATAGATCGACTGTCCATTTACAGAGTTCTGTAGTTTCCCCTTCATCCGTATACCTCATGATTTTGTCCGAGTCACTTGTGTAAAGGACAGCAACGAACGACGAATCTATCCGGGATATGAGAAGATACTTCCATATGGTTTTCAAGGTGCCAACTACCTTGGTTAGATTGCGAAAATTTGCTGCGAGCAACTAGTGAGACCTCCATGTAGCCTAAGAGAAAATCCGAGGACACTTACCAAAATTTCGTAGTTAGACGTTGCCTAGTTCCCAAAGTCAGCTTACCACATGGGAAGCACGGCGGTAAGTAAAGACATACCCCTTCCGAAGAATTGCTCCCTTAGAAACGAGGTACTGCAATCTTCGCAGGACCGAGCCGCCGGCAAGTCAGATAGGTGAGAAGCAGCAAGAATCCGTGGCGTACCTGTTTTCGCAGATCGGAACACCTGCGTCATTGTTTTTGATGTATGCAGGTCGTTTCATCCAGTCCTCTTGCTCCGCGGGTAGCTTAACCTATCAGTAAAAGGGAAATATCTATCCGGAGGAATATAACGGCAGCACAGATAGCGCCGACCTTCATAATATAGGACCGCGGAGCAATGACGCTGGATACGAGAGGCCGCCGGGCTAGACCATATTGTGCTGCACCGCGCAAAGTCGCAGTATCAGCATCCGGGGGACGGGCTATGACTCTGATTCGCGAAGAAAATTGCTCCTGCAATAAACAGTCAAGGTCTTTCGAACAAAAAAATCGCTCAGGACATCACAACCCACCTCGATCCGTTGTTTCAGATATTCGCTGCCTGCGAAACCTCCCACGAGAAGAAGGGCATCAATCCTTTGATCAATTTTCCGCATTTGTTCTTCGATTAGATGCAGCACCTACCAATACGACGAACGTTTCTGTATCTGGTTACTTTGGGAATGAAAGAAAAAATAACGCACCTCGCCAATGACAGGATCAAAAACTTCTCTGCGCAGGAGACTACCAGGGATGGATAGTTCGCCGTTGATCAGACCAACAGATGGATCGTTCAGGTCTTCGACATTGAAACATGTAAAATGGAACATGTTCTCTGTAAAGCAATGTTGACAAGAGAACGTATTTCGCCTATTCCGCACGTACGGTCATCGCTTACACCTGCATAACTTAGTTTATCGGTTTCGCTGAATGAGTGCACTTCGAAAGAATATACTTAACGCAATACTCGTGGGCCAAAAGAATTACTTACTGAAATGAGCCAAGGATACCTGATCAAGATGAGCAGGGTGTCCGGCCAACAGCGCCTGTTCGAGCCTGTCAGGAAAATAAAATTATGTAGTTGCAGGGTCGGACCCTACCTTGACAAGTTCCCGGAATCGGAGGTCCAGGAATAAACTACCGCAATTGGCACCCGACCGAGCACACATTTCAGCGATCTCAAGGTTCGCCATTTGACCGATGATCTGCGTCCGCGGAGAACGAGGTCAGAAGGTTGAGACCGAAATCACATAAGAAGACGCCGGAGACACTTGCTTTATAAACAGCCTATGATACCGATCAATACCGAGCGACGAAAATAACTGCTCAAATGGGACTCACTATGTCGACAGTTCCGCCACCAGCATCGACAACTACGAAGTTCTGGGAAGGTTTCAGTTGGTGAAGGTTTGTTAGATGAGCACAGTGTACGGCAGCCGCTTCAGGTTCTGTTATGATCCTGAGCCGGTCTCTCCAGTTAACATCTCCAGCTCTGGCGCTCTGGACAAGTCCAGCAGCAATAGCGGCTTCTCGCATTATTTCCCACCCTTTGGCGTCCCATGCAGCTGGGACGGCCAACCAGACATCTGCAGAGTCTGCGAGAACAAGTCAACCGAAATGTCGATGGAGTGGCAATGATGACGTACTGAGATCAGCAACAGCACCTATCTCCCGGGTTATCTGGTCTTTCGCATATTCCCACAAACAGCTTAGGAAATCTATAATGAGATCAATGGCCTTCTTGCCGGGCTATCGCATTTGTTCAGATCATTCAAGTCCTGGGGACGATGAGACCAAATCACGAACTGGGAGTTGGGGAAGGCGAGGGTCCATGGTGGACTCATCACGAAGGACACGCGGTTCCAAAAACAACTTGAACCATTCACAGAGCGTTGTTCCAGGTATAGGGCCAGCATTCTTTGCTTCCAAACCCCAAGCCAGGATCCTCCCTTGCTCGTCGTAAAGCAGACATGTGGGTATCTGCTTAGCAATTAGAACTGAATGTGCAGAAGAATATGCAGATGAAACGTGCCTTCCGGAACGTCTCAAAAGATCCCGGCCAGTTGAGAATTTGTTGCACTTGACCGCCCGCAATTCTAGAAGAACCGTACGCCTAAAGGACTATCAAATTGACATCAGGGAATGTACACAACACACTCACAACACCGGAGAACGTGGTACCTAGAGAAGGATTTGTTAACAAAATGTTTGCCCTAGTATGAACTGAGCTGAGATATACCGAAATCGATAGAGATCGACATCTTTCCTTCGTCAGGTGGTGGAGATAATGGCTTCGGTGGCAATGGTGTCGATGAAAGACCTGAGCTATAGGATGGATGGTACGCTGAGCCTGGCCGCACCAATGCTTCATTCGTCGCATAATTGCTCATGCCATTGATCATGGAGCCATTGTACATGGCCATATCGGTGGTCGGGGTGTAACCATCGTGTGGATCCATGGGTGAAGGCATGCTTCCAAGCTGTGGTGTTACATGAGCTGGCGGCAGAGACGAAATGGTCGGCCGTTGATAAACAGGTGGTGGATTGAGCGTGTGCCGTAGATCAGGCTGTTCAGTGATCGTGCCAAATAGACCGTTTCCATTCTGCACTTTCTTGTCATCAGTCGCGGGCTCACCACAGCAATTGCAACTGCAGCTCATTGTCGGGGAGGTCGTTGACGGGAACAAGGAATCATTGGAAACGTCAACCCTCGAGGCAGTGGGTCAGCTAGGCGCCGGTGCCTGAGTGGCTGTGTGACCGTCAGGCAATGCATTGAAAGTGTGCATGGCATTCATTAAGATGGTCACGGTTTGCATTGAGTGCTGAAAGGTGTAGAAAAAGTTATGGCCAATCAATTTCTACATCTGGGCCTAAGAGATTCAGTCGTCCCGAAAATGCATTGGTGTATGATATCTACAAGTTGAGGTAGATCAGGACGACATTTCTCACAGCAACGTTGACATGTACACTTCCTTCAAAACAGGGGTGCGGATATTTGCGCCTGGTCAGATAGTCAAAATTATCAGCACAAGAAATAACTTTCCGCGTGCGATGTAAGTGAATGCAAAAAACGTTCGTTTTGGCCACACCGGCAACCTGAGAACTGATGAGAAATTGCCTTCAACGTAGGGCGCTTCGAGAAGTCACCATGAATGTGGACCGCCAAAATGGGACAGAGATGAAATAGAACAAACGAACGATGACACTGATATAATGATAGTAGCTGACAGTTGTGCGTGAAACCATCCAATCGCGGAGGTTGTGTCGCACGTAAGTAGTGCCGAGGATTCAAAAAGTATCACAGACTCATCAATCCTGTTTCCGTGAGAGGATGATTCTAAGAACCAAGAGGGTCTGGAAGGCCTCGAGAACTTGGTTTCCATCGGTTTGAACCGTCGAGTATAAATCCCAGTGTCCCATCGATCCATGGCCAGTGTGGGAGCAGATTCCGCGATTACTGTCCCTGGACCCATGTGCGCGAAGATTGTTCCGGTTTCTGGAGATTTAGCCATCCGAAGTTCACATCAGGATGTTGACTATCGGACAAGAGATAGAATTAACGCCCTGACGCCCCTCTGCCCTTGAGGATATGATACCCAGCGACACCCTCATCGGCGCAGAAGCATGAGCTCGCAAAGAGGGACGTTGATCGGGAAATATGTATCACCGACGCGCGTGAGAGGTAAAACACGAGGTTCACTCTCAACGGTGTGAGAAACGGAGACATATGTCCTTCCTGCCGA
>JABCKG010007718.1:0-21913 GCA_018851835.1 Hypsizygus ulmarius | reverse complement strand
ACATTTTATGTTTTAATAACCTCTGATTCTGACACTCGAATCAACAAAAACCAGATGCTCCACTCATACCGTCTCGTAATAGACGACGCAACGGACATATCACACGCGGCGTCATCCCCCGGGTCCTCGTCGCGCCACCCGCCGATCGAGCAGCTCGACCGCATGCTGCACTCCGCGACGCAAGGCGCACAGACGCTCGAGGCGATCCGGATGGCGGTTGAGGCGGGCGTCTTGGGGAGTGTACCCTCGCCCGCGGAGACGCAGGTGGGGAGTGAGATACAAGGTGTGGATGTAGGGCAGGGAGTGGGAGTGGGGTTGGGGGAGGAGGGCTCGATGAATGGCAGTACGACGGGTACGGTGAAGACACAGGTCGGTTGTCCTTCTTTATTTCTTCTGTCTGGCTTCTTTTCTCTCTCGTTTTCTCTCTGCTTTTAGTTTTTGTGTTGTCTCGAATGTGATCTACGATCCTGATGCTTTTTTTTATTTATTGCTGATGACTGCAGAAGACGGAAGAAAACGGGACCAGCCCTTCTGGAGGGAACGCTCCGCAGGAAGGCCAGACGTGTCTGGGGTGCAAGGCGACGTCGACGCCGGAGTGGCGGCGGGGACCACTAGGTAAAACTGCCTCTTTTCCTGGCTGCCATACGTGTCGAGCTCGAGGCTGACTTTAAATTAATCTTCCTCTCCAGGTCCAAGAACGCTGTGTAATGCATGTGGGTTGGTCTATGCGAAGATCGTGCGTCGCGGTCCCTTTTCCCCCCCTTACGACGATTAACCTGACCTTGTATTCTCGTCCTCTACATAAGCAGATCAAACGCCGCGTTCGGGACCAGGCCTCGGGCAAGGCGAACGGCAACGGCGAGCACTCGGCGCAAGAGTCGGGCGAGAGCGACGATGATGACGAATACGAGTCGCAAGGGCGCCTGAGTGAGGACGCACGGGAGTCGATATAGCGTGTGTCTATCGGTTATGATCGGTCGCTGGTCAAGGCTAAGAACGATGGCTGGCGCGATGGCCGGTTCTTATGTATTTTTTCGTCTCTTTCTTTTTGGTGTATCGTTTCTCTCTTGTGGGTGTGCGTCATCGAATCACGTATCTTGTTCCATTTTATTAATGCTCGTCTTGTTAGTGTATGTTTTGCTTTTTGGACATTGACGCCCTCTATCCGTGCCCTCCTTTTCACCGTGTAGCCTTCCCAAATCAACCCTCACACACATCCTGCTTCTTCTTCTCTTTATGCATTCCCTTCTATCGTATCATGTCATCATATCATTCTCATCATATTCAGCGCGCCTGGCTCCCCTTGTTCGGTACAGGGGCTAAACTGGTCATATTGTACACTGTAACTGTTTTTGTGTATCTCCTTTTTTGGTTCTTGGCTTTCTTGGTGCTTTTCCTTTCCTTTCTATCTTTTTGGGTGTTTTGGTTCCAATCGCAGGCTGCACTGCACTACGCATTAGACACCGTTCAAGTTGTCCATATCTTCCCGGCCATACAGTGAGTTGTGATTTATCATGTATCTCAGTGCTGCTGTTCCTCAAAACTGCATTAATCTACAGTCGCATCCTACCCCAGAGTCATGTTTGTTATCATATCCTTCTTTTCTTGCGCATACGCACACGCACAAAGTAGTACCAGTACCAGACCGAGAAAACAGGGCGTACCGGCCAAGCGGACGCGACAAGCACGAAGGTTTAGCTCGCGTCGAGGGAACTTATGTTCCATTTGGGATGGAGTGTGCCTTTGGCTTATCCTTTGCGCCGCTTTTGGGTTTTAGAATTGGGTTTGGGCGTGCCCATCATCACTTATTCATCACGTCGTGCTTTAAATCGGCGCGAAAATGATAAACAATGCTGGCTTTGACGTTGGTGTCGGTGTTGATATGTACATTTGATACTCACGGTGAGTCCTAGCTATTGTGTTTAAAGTTATCCCCGCCTGGGTCTGCGAACTTTCCTTCTCACTTCCTTTCCTTGTTCCCAGCTGATTACTTTCGTGATTTATTGATGTTCTTTTCTAGATAATGCATCCATCTATTTGTTTTTCTGGCGGGCCTGGCCTTCCGAAATTCCTTGGGTCGTGGGCAAACCTCCGCCGATAACTTTATTCCGGCGTTAGAAGCAGTGCGCTTCATATGCTTCGCCTCTACATACTCACATCCTTCTTGCACGCCGTTTCTCCTCCCGCGAAACTCCCTTCATCCCCGTACGCCACGAAGTCGTACTCGGCCTACATAGCCAGTCTGACATACTCACACCCGCCCTAGTGATAAGGACCGGCAATAAGAGCATCTGTGTGCACGTCTCAACACTCAGTACATTGTCAATCGTACCCAAACCTTCTCGGGCAGGTATTTACTCTTCTTCTTTTATCTGACCCAATATGGACACTTCTGCTCACATCAGGAGCCAAACTCCATGAGCATGGGTTTCTATTAGCTATGGATTATATCCCAGCAAAAATTCCTCTTCGAAAAGTCGACATTCTGACGTTTAATTGGGCAGAGAAATTAGGCGGCATCACTGCGGCTGAGCTCGGGGTCTCCTGCATAGTAGTACCTTACGATGAGGTCAGATGATGATATGTATTACAAGGACCCGCCTAGTGCCCACAAAACGCCATCTCAAAACTGATAACATATTTTACTTATTACTGAGTCCTGAGCGGGGCGTGAAGGGTACGTGTCATGAATGGTTGATACTTTTTCCCTGCAACGGTATTGGTCTAGAACAGTTTAAACAACTTAAGAACCAACCAGATTCGCGAAGCTCGAAGGCTCGCCCAAATGTATGTGCAGAATCTAGATCAACGTGCGTCAGCAATATGGGAATGATCTTTCCAAGTCCCGACAAGATGTTGCGCATGCGCGAGGCACGTCTGTCTCCCGTCGCCAAATTAACGTTATTGGGAAATCCTGAACCGATGAAGAGGCAGCTGCAAGCGCAAGAATTTCACACATGTAGTGACGGAAAAGGCACCGTGTTCATCATGAAACCGTCAGGTTTGGGGCGTTAAGCGATTTACAGTCAGGTGTCTGCCAAAGAACGACCCAAAAGCAGTATATCAGGCCAACCGCCAGAGGCCTGTGAATTTGCGATGAAATCTATGATGTACAGAAGACGAAGTAAGGATGGGTTAGACTCGACCCATGAATGGGTAATTGCACCGGTGGTTGGAAGAGAACGCGAGACCGTATCATTGGAATGACTCCTATTGGTTCACGATGCAGAGTGCAGAAAGCATTCAGATATCCAATAGTACTTCAAGCACCTCGTTAACAGCCCAAAAGAAATCCAGATCGAGAAATAAGTACAACGACGGTACCCATGTACAATAACTACAGTGGAGGTTCATAAATAGCTTTACGATAACTATACACAGCGCCACATCACGGAGCGCTTCACTCATCGGGTAAGCCCGAGTCCTCGTCGAAATAAACTACCTTCCCTGTATCCCAGCTCCACCAGCTTTCCCAACGACCTGCTGCGCAGGCATCCCAGGCTGCTGCACACCAGTCATCGGCATCCCCCTTCCCATGCCCTGCTGCTGCTGCTGTTGCTGCTGCCAGTATAGTCGCTGGGTATGCGCGGCCTGCATCTGCCCGTAGTTCATCGCAGAGTAGCCGTACATCTGGTACATGTGCATCTGCTGCTGTATCTGCGCTTGTGTTTGCTGCTGCTGCTGCTGAGGGGGCTGCTGCTGGCTGTCCGAGGTGCCAGCTACGGGTACGGTAGTGTGCGTTTGTTGCTGCTGTTGCTGGAGGGCAGCGGTCATGTGGGCCGGGAGTTGCGGATTCCCGTGAACCAGTGGTCGTAGATGGGCGGGGTTGTACTGTGGTGTGAAGGCACGGTGAGGATGCTGAGGTGGATGTTGGGCCATTGCCTGTTGTTGCGATTGCTGCTGAAGCTGCGGCTGCTGGCCAGGCAGCTGAGTCGCCGGTGGCATGGGAGAACGAGCCGCCAATGCCTTGTTCGTCACCATTGGGCTGTTGCGAGCGGGTGAGGGTGTGGACTGCCCTGCACCCGTGGCGACCTGGGGAGTGGTTCGGCCGTTCTTCAGCCTTTGCTGAAGATGTGCGGCTTGCTGCTGCTGCTGAGCATACAATAGATGCTGTGCATAACTCGCCTGTTGCTGGGACGTTGGCCTTGGTGTATTGTTGGGAGGCGATGCTTTGGACACGCCGCTTCGCGCGGGAGTGGAGCTGAGGAAGTGGGAGTTCGGACCTTGAGGCGGGAACGGGGTGATCTGAGGTTGAGGTATGTTGTGAGGCACTTGTGTGGACTGTTGCGGCGGATGTTGTAGCGCTGGAGTATGTGATTGCGGCGGACGAGGGGATTGCGAGTACTGCTTAATTTGTGCAGGAGTAGGTGTTCGTTTGGCTGCTTCCGTGGCAGCCTGAACATTCGGGTATACTTGTGGCTGCATCGGTGAGTGAGAGCTGGGAGAAGGAGACGGATTGGATGCATTATGACTAATGAATGTATGTGTGTTCTGAGGAGGAATAGGAGTTTGAGATCTGTTTGCTCGAATGAAGGCAGTTGCGGCGAATTGCATCTGTGGCGTTACTGCCTTCTTTCCGTTCACCTTCTTGTCGTCCTCAACAGGCGATTGGGCCTGAGAGACATTGATAGATGGCGTAGGTGGCTTCGAAGTTGAAGGCACAGCATTTGACACAAATTGACCATTGACTTGGGTAGGTTGACCGCCAGCCGCTTTCTGTCGAGCATTCTGGATAACGTCCAATATCCGATAACTAGGCCAAAACCGTCAGTACCCTGCAGAAATACGAATCCATGGCACGCACCTTGGGTTGTATGTTCTGTTCTGTCGAGGATTCATGAATTGCATAATCTTGGCTCTCCGAGCCTTGTCGGTTTCGTCCTCCTCAGAATTCATTGCAGACGCCTTCCTCTTCAGGGACACTGGTACTGTAGGTGTAGAGACCCGTAGAACGTGGTTAGCTATCCGGGTAAGGTGAGGATCAGGGTCAAGGCAAAGAGGCGGCGAAGTCGCAAGCTGACAGTCTTAGGTAAATCAGCTATTTCACGATGATAGATAAGGCAACTGACAACAAGTCGGGCCTCGATCTCCAAAGCCTCTTTATCCGTCCATTTTCCACCATATCGTTGGTTCAGTGAACAGATGTCCGCCCATAGTGTCTCCGAGTTTGGATGCAGCACCGCTCGGGTTCGTTCAGGTTTCTCTGGAGTAGGCTCCTTGTCTCGCTGAGGACGGTAATCAAGAAGTTCGACTACCATACATCCTATACAAATGCTCGAGGTCAATGCCATATCGTGACAATTCCTAGGCTCGTACCATCATAGAAGGGCACCTTTGCGGCCTCGAACAGGTCAAGGAAATCCACCGGTATTCGGTGTGCTCGTACATCATCAAGCAATGACTATCCAAGCACGTTAATCGACAATATAGGCAGAGATGATTGTTTCGCGAACCGCAATTTGGTTATTATACAGAAACTTAGATCCGTTGTTCAGAGTCCAGTACTCCAAGTGAAGGTGTACGGTGAACGATGGCGGTAGAGGCTCCGTCTTCTCTAGCAGCGCCTCGACATAGCGCGTTCTGTTGTAGCTCGCCATAGGAACATGAATCCTGGTCAAGCACGTCGGGTCCAATGGTGATGGTGGCACTTAGAAGGCCAATGTATTTATTATGTAATGCGGTGTCGCGGTCAGTACGTAGCGAAACCGCGTTGGCGAAACGCGTCCAGACTCGACCGACTCGCAACTTGGACTCATTTTTTCTAGATTGTCGTATTTTGTTCCTTTTCTCGTCCAAACCATCCCATGTTACTTCCACTCTCATCGATGGTCTCCCAATCACCTTCCCCCATAAAAAATGGCATTGTCGATGAACGCCTCATACCGACTGGTCCAGCGGTCTTCTTTGACAATTGGACATATTCTACAGCTTTGCCTTCCCCATCAGAAGTTCGGGAAGCACCAAACGTACTCAAAGCGCCTCGTAGCACGAATGTGCAACGAGTCGTATGCTTCCCAGCAATCAACCTGGTCGTCAAATATGGCCTCATCGCTAAAACGCCAGTATCTGAAGGGCAGACGCTTTGGCTGCTCTCATTTGTGCCGACTATGCGAGTGCCAAAAGTCTATGGATGGTGCGAGGATGGTGGTCAGCGATTCATCTACATGGAGCGTCTCCAAGGCGTCACAGTGGAAGAACGATGGCCTTCCCTCTCCCCTCAACAGAAACTGGTCGTATCCGAGCAGTTGAATTTGATGGTTTCATCTCTGAGGCGTCTAAACCAGGCAACCGAGCACACATACATCGGTAAGTCCCAATCCCGTATATACACTCTGCAACGCACTTTCACACTCTTCCTTACCTCTATGTTGATTGGTTTTAGGTGGACTCGGTCACAGGGCTATACACGAACAAATGTGGAATACCAATGCAGTTGGTCCATTTGACTCTGTGAAGGATTTCACAAACGAATTGTTTGCCCTTGGGAAAAATATACCCGGATACCCACATGCCCCATTTTTCCAGCCTATACGTAAAGCTTTCTCAGACAATGCCTCTATTGTCTTTACGCATGCCGATTTGCATCCTGGCAACATTATCATGTCTTCGACGAACACCGAAGTAATCGGCATCGTCGACTGGCACGGAGGCGGATGGTATCCTGACTTTTGGGAGTACATAAAGGCGTTCTGGACGGTGCACTGGACGAGTCGCGATGATTGGAAGAATTATATTGGACATATCATCCAGCCTGCCTACGCCGATGAATTGGAGGCTTTACAGTTCTACTCAACTACTGGATGTTTGGTATGAGACCTCTCAACGCCACGAGCTCATCGTCATCTGGCTTTACAGTGATGACCGCGTTGGCGACGCTGCCCTCGTTTCTGGAGTGCATTGTGCTTTGCCTAATTGTCTGTGATGCGCGACTTTTCTCAACCAAGTAGCTGGCACACGCGGTCGCTGCAGTGCTATTTGGTCTAGATATCCGGTCTACCGCCGGTTTACATTGCGGTCGATGTTCCCGAAGACTCTGCCCATTAACAGTCGATGAAGTAACAGAAGACATGTCCTCAATTATCATCTACTTACTCAGACCCCATTTCGCTGCCCAGAAAACTAGATCTCGCAGGCTGAGAAAGATATAGAATACCTATGCATGCATGACAACAGGTCTTTAGAAACGACGACCAGTGTTGTAATACGTGTAGAATGACTTATTCCACTTGAATACCTGATTAGCTCAAGCGGCCACTCATTGCAGCAGGTCGACGCATCTAATCTCGTTTATTTGGCCGCGTTGTGAACCAGGCGCCCGACGTCTGCGGATCGCAGCCTAGCAGCTGGGTAACTTGGGTTTAGACATCGTCGACGTCCGAACGCTGTAGGAGGTGCTATCCCTGCTAAGGACATCCTAAGTTCTCTCAGGTTCACGTTGACTATCTCGAAGGGCCATTGGGAGACTAATCGGACTATCCTCAGACTCACAGCAAGAATTCCCTCGGGCAAGGAAACCTCTCCCGGTCGATGCCTCCGACCCGCAAAGTATACCTCATAACTGATGCTGTCAGTAACAGTCGTGACCACTGGGGGCTTTACTTCCCGTCTACGTTCAGCGAGGTATGTCGTGCCATGTCAACGATTCGCACTGACCATCGGACTGATGACAGTCCACGGGCAAAGTTATCCATGTCATTGGTGCACCCATGATGGGCTTTAAGCATGAGGTCAAACATTACTGGGACAAGAACAAGTCTCGAGGCAGATTCAGCTTGTATTTGCTTGGTGAGACCGACTCCAGTAACGTCGTCGATGGCGAAATCGCCGATCCAGACAATATCACCTTTTACCAAACCAACACTTTGAACAAGGCCGACAAGTTCGAAAATCGTGCGAGCCGTCTTCCTGCTCCTGGCCTTGCACCGGTGCATCTATGGCCCAAGGGCACCCCTTCAGAAATTAGGGCTGGTTGGGCTAGAGATATTCCTGGCGTGAGGCGGTGTCAGGAATGGACCACCGATTACATTCTCGACCTAGTCAAACAGGGACTACTGCCAGACACTGCTTTGGTTGTATTGGAAGCCGTCACGACTGCTCGTAACCTCCCTGGCAATTGACATGCGCCCCTTCACTGTACCACGCGGACCGTAACACTGTTGACCTACCAAATATAGAAGCATCTTGGAATAAATTCCGCCTCAAAATGATACACATATATAAGTGACTCGTCTCAATGAGCGATCGAGTGATATTGACTCCAAATTGACTCTAACAAATTTAAAGCACTTGGTTCTGTAAGTCTGTAACATATCTGGAGACATCGGTCCGCGTTATCCGACGGACCGACTCATGTCCTGCCTTTCAAACTCCGCTTGCTCAGGCCTGCTCGTCCTTCACTCGATCGCGCGACTGGAACAGCTCATGATCAGACACAATGCTACGCGACAGATACGCAGTAAGACACCCCTGGTACTCGGAAAACATCCTCAGACAACTCTTTCAGGCTGGGTAAAGCTATGCTTCTTAGCAAATATGACCCAATGGACCAAAATCGGACATGTGCGCTTTTATCCTTAGCCTGTGGTGGCGTCTGAGCAACCTCTGAGTGGCGTATGCGTGAAGTTTCACAAGATAGTCAATCTGATACATGGAACCAGCCATGTCTGAAAGGACTTCTTTGTCTTTGTTCTTCTATGTCTCTCCTATAGCTGGGGTTGGCCTGGCCAGGATTTCATTCCTTTTATCCCTGGCTACCAGCGCGTTAAAGTGAAGACCATGGCTCATAGTGAACTCCAATCTATGTTCAATGCCCCAAACGATTCTTCCAGGTACGTACACCAATTGTACGAGGGTAACTCCAACTGATTATAGCCTCTTGTGTCGCAGCTGGCCTGTAGAGTGCGGAGTTAATCGTTTCGTACCATCTCGCAAACTCATCTTGCTCTTATAGACCACATCCTCCTTGGATGCAGGCCCTCCTTCGTGACCCCCGCTTTCTCGCTCATATCGTAATTCCAGAAGCGATGAACGCTCCTCCAGATCTACAACCATACTGGCAGAAGATGGGTAGTACTGTTCGAAAGTACCCAACTGTTCGCGCGAGGAGGGATAATACTGGAAGTACTGCTCGATATCGACATTATCAGTATACCAATAGCTGCAAGCACCGTGCAATACGCTCTCGTCAACCTATTCCGTCGGCGTATTACCCTTCACAGCAGACGACACGATACTCGAAAGCACCGTACCAGGCGGCAGCGCGAGTTCGCCTCGCTCGCCGACCAGTGACTTGGAGGAGAGGTTACTATCCTCCATCTAGAAGTGGTATCAAGCTATATCTGAGTAAGCTGGGGTATCTCATTCGTAAGATTTCCAAATTTTCTATTTCGTAACGTTGACTGAATGATGCTGCAGGTAAACCAACGGCAAGAACACCATACGGCCTGAACTTGCTTATTTCGTGCAACTCTCGTCGACGCAGCCCCCTTTCATTTGACATCCGAAAGCGACCTCAACCCGAGTATGGTCAAAACATCTACCTCCACGGTCGCCCACCCAACCCAATCAATCTCTATCAACTGGCCACCTCACCGCCCGTGAGCCGTCTCATCATTTGGCACCGCAAGCTGCCATGGTACATTGAAGTTAACGCGACACATCCGAACGGCGTGACTATCCAAGATGTTCTGCTGCAGGTGTACCACAATTTGAGGAGGCCGATAAGCAAACGAGACTTCTATACGACTGCGCTCAGCGAGAAGGATCGAGAGATAATCGGGGTCGTGTTTCAAGAGCGATGTTACGGTGACGTAAGGGAGATTGAGAAGGGTGTGAGAAGAGTCGATTTTCTGGGGAGGGAGATCGGATTTCGGGGACTGGTGCGGAGCAGGAAGGGAATGTGGGAGTTGAGGACTGGGTTAATTGAGAGGCCTAGAATGATCATTGCAAGTTTATCAGCTCATCTGTTGAACAAATGTTAACTCACCATCTGGCAACCACAGGATTGAAACAAATATGCTCTAGCGATTATATGGATTGAAAGGCTCTTATACTTACATGTTCCACAGGATAGACTTCGCTCATTATATTCTATGCCACGTCTTTGCGTCATGTGTTTTGTATGCCAACTGCCTATGCTCTTTCTTCTCCGTGAAGTACTAAGTATGGCAGCGATATGATTGTAACTATTTCAAAAGCGGCTCTGTCTCACTCTTTTCACCAATTGCCTCAAGAAGATTGACATCGCAGCTCCCATGAAAGGATGTCTGTATCATCATCCTTGTGAACCATCAATGGTTCGGAGGGCGAGTTCGTCAATGTTCTGAGCCATATGCAATTGCGGGATTGTGGCAGAAGGCGTTATGCGGGCGGCGACATTTGGAAGGTTTAAGGAAGCAAAGGCCAGGTGGCTTGCGTTCGGTTTGGCTGCGAGAGCCCTATGATGAGGTGTTGAGTTGTACTGTTTGGATGGTAAAAGAAGAATGATTATGATATACGCACATCTTGCGTCTGTAGTGTTGAAATTGCTAGGATCCGCTTGGATCTTCTTTCAATGTAGTATGGGCTTAGTCTCGAGTGGGCAGCCCCTAAAAAAGGAATTCTTTCGAGTTGTGAGGACAATTTAGTATGGGCTGAATATTTGACGACTTTCTCGACTAGAAAGCACGAGGAGAAAAAATACTTTGATCGCTGTGTCCTCAACTCGGGTCTATGAACAGGATTCGACCAAAGTAATTTTCCAGAGCCACGATAGGTTGCGATACCTGGGTGCAGTCTTGAGTTTTATTCAGCTTGATCGCAAGCTTGACAGCGGAGACATACCTGAGGGTGGGGAAAAGCACTGGAAAAGCCGATGCCCGAGAGAATTATAATGTTTTTGGCGTCCGCAAACGCCTCCGTACTCGGCGACGTCTGGCGAAGGCCGAGATTTTAATGGTAAGACCAGATATTTGTTAGAGTCAGTTGTACGTGGTTTCTTTTTATGCATACTATTTACCTACCGTTTGTGGGCGCGAATTAATTGCCAGAGGTTTCGACAGCGTATCGATAATGGATAATGGATTTATATGCGATTATTGACAGCACAGCTTGCACAGCAACAAGGTTCAAATCTCTTTAGTGAGCTGTAAGTATAAGCATGAAGCTGACGGACTCATTCGATCATGATTTCAAGTTCACGCGTCGCCTCTATCTTATCACGTGTCTACTTTAACCAGAGCCAGAAATGGACGCCCAGCTTCGTGAGGTCAGTGAAGGAATCTTAAGTTCTCATCAGCACAGTTATTGATACATCGTTAGCTTATTCCTTTCCTGCGTGACAGGAATCCCCAAGTCCGGCAGATTGCTCTATCGCATCTTTTGGCCCAGACACCACCAGGATCGCCTCATCGAAACATTTTCTTTGCTCGGTTGCAAGCTGGAGGGTTGCAAACAAAACCCAAGGAAACAGACATCATCCGAGATCTCAAGCTTCTCTGTAGAGACCAACTTGTCTGTTTCCAGCCTTTCTTCGCTGTTTTGAAGCTGACGATCATCTCAGAATATCGCACACGATGCTTTTCGCGCTCTGGTCAACCTCTCTGACTCTCCTCTACTTCTCACACCGCTATCTGAGACGAGTTTTCTGAGATTTATAATCTCATATATAATTGTACGTGAAGCACCTTGATATTTTATATCAATCAGCTGAATTGCGCGTCTCAGAATCCTCAATCAATCCTTGCTGATCTCGCGTCGATGCTGCTATCGAATTTAACAGCGTCGTCCATAGCATGCTCTACTGTGCTTTCCTTGACTGTTCCCATCATTTCAGACTCGTCCCTTCCCGACTCATTCTACGCTACGCAATCGCGGTGCGGGACAAGTCCTGCGCCAGAACCATATCCATCGGGCGAGCCGCGGGAAGTGTTAGCATTGCCGTTGCTGCTCGATGCCTTTGTACATGGAGCGCAGGTCTTTGCGTCGGACGACCCATCCAAGAGAACTCGGAAGGGTGAGCTTCATTTCCTCGCCAGCGTGTTCGCGAACATAAGTATGGTATGTCAATCAGTTTCATCCACAACCTTTGTTTTGTTCATTAAACCTACATGCAGGCACCAGCAGGCAGAATTTTTTTCTTGACTCCAAGACCAACGGATTTCCTAAAACCTGACGAGAATTTTGAATATCCGCTAGCCAAAGTTGTACCCTTCACGGAGCACAAGGACACTATTCGAAGAGGCGGTGTTGCATCAACATTAAAGTGAGCACCATAGAACTAAAGCGGCACGTAATTTGGACAGACTCTGATTCGAAATAGGAACTGTGCCTTCCACACACCAGGCCACAAAGCCATCCTCTCTCCAGAATCTACCAAAATCACTGTTCCACCATCCACAGTCGAAGCTCCAGGTATTGACGCCCTCCCGTACATCCTCCTGCCACTCGCAGGTCCTGAAGAATTCGATCTCGAGGTACGTCTGTAAGCCTTTGTTCATGATGACCTTGGCCAACACACTTCCTTTGTCCTTTTGTATAGGACCAAGAAAAACTCCTGGAGGAACTCCAATTCCTCCCGCCGACCAAAAAGCGGGAACCAGACCCCACACTCCGTTTGACTCACGTCGAGACTCTGCTCCTGCTGTGCCATACCCGTTGGGGGCGCGACTGCCTGCGTGAACATGGTGTGTACGAGATCGTGCGAGCTACGCATGAAAATGAGACGGTCGAAAAAGTGCGTGTCCCTCGTAAATGTTGATTGTGAATATGGTAATGAAACGTGCATTATCGGTCCTGCGGTTACAGATATCTGAACATATCGAGCGGCTGGTTACGTTGCTGAAGGGTGAAGAGCCATCTGATCCAGAGAGGTTAGACGAGGAGGACGAAACAATTGCGCCCTCGACTGGCAGTAGTACCCAGGCTACGAGGGAGGGAGCGGCGGAATCGGACGACGAGGATATTCGAATCGAGGAAGTTTAGATTGCAGATTAAATGACGTGAATGTATGTGTATATGCACTGTTCCTTGTCATGATGCACAGTGAATGGAGCTCTACAACTCCTCCTAAACTTAGGTTTGCCTTGCTTCATTCTTCAGATATAATCATTTTCCGATCTTCGTTTTGAATTCTATGTAGATCCCCCTCGGCGCATCCCTCAAGCGCCATTGGCATTTGATTTGACGACAAATTTCGTGATTGGGGACCGAGGTTTGCAGCTCCAATTATAGCTCACATGAGGACAACACCTAGCTACCAGATTCCAACCCCACAAACGGTGTCCGTTCCCTACGTTTCACCCGCAAGAGAGAGCAACGGTTGTCAACTTTAGTTTTCTGGAAAACCGCGTTTTATTGCACGTGATCTGAAATGTCTGTCTCGGCCACTCGCGACTTTTCCAAATCGCGTCTCAAATCACCTCTTGCGTTCTTGTTGCGTTCGTCGTCTTTTCTCTGTGACATACTTGAAACAGAAGAACAACGTACTTCCTGCACCCATGGTTTTGCCAGCCGCCATGCATAGCCATAGACGCATTACTAGGTCGTGGTTGCATGTTTCCCTGTCATTCTTCTTACTTTGGAGCCGCTCTCCCGATCATGGAAGGTTGGAGCCCTAATTCTTTGCGGCACGGCAAGAGCAGAGATTAGGGTTGCAACCATCTATAATTTTTATCCATTTGATCTTCTCATTATAGAGTTGTAGTTGTTACTCTGACCGAGATGTGGAGCCTGGCAGCTAATCGCTGTGAGTGAATCTATCAATATTTCCTCTTATACTGACCCCACACCCATCAAATCTCAGTAAAAACGATTTGCAAATACACTCTGTTGCGCTGCATACGGTATCTCCGCCCCTTTCCAGAGCCGGCTATAAGAACCAACGAGTTGCGCATGCCGTTTTACCATCCTCTTTCCCCCTTCTTTTCGTTGCTTTCTCCTCGGTCGCTAGCGATCGATTTTCTGTCTCTTCCTTGTTTTTTTGACCTTTTCCCACTACACGTTCCTGAAAGCCACTGGGACCGTGTCCTCGTCTTCTTAGCGTTGGCCATTTCCCTCTGTCGGTCTTCTGTTTAACCCAGAAGCTTTTCCTTTCTTCGTTGGACACTACGCCACATTTTCAAGTCACTTTCCTTCACCGTGAAATTCGGCCAGAATGCTATTCCAGTACACTCTCTTCCCCTTGGTCGCATGCCTCGCGAGCACCGCGCTAGCTGCACCTCATCCGATGCGCGTGTCCTTGATGGTATGTACCGTAGCTATTCGGTTCCCAGCCTCTCTCATTCCCTCATTCCAGGCTCGCGGGAAAGGAACAACCAACGAAAACAATGGAACCGCAAGCACTGCAGTTAGTGACGACACCACGGCAGCGACGATATCTGTCGCTGTGAGTTCCTTCTCCTCGTTTACAGTAGCAATGACACTTACAAGAGTGATGCATAGGACCCCGCTGCAACTGCATCTGCCACCGTCTCAGCCTCCGTGGGTCTTCCAAGTGCTACTGATATCGTGGGTGTACATGACTTCTCTGTATTTTGCATTCCTCATACATAATGGACGAGGAAGGAACCGTGGATCGGCCGTTGCCGAGGTTATTAAGGCTATTAAGGCTGCAGCGAGTCAGGCTGCGGCAAGGAAAGCTGCGGCAAATCAAGCTGCCCCCGATGAGGCCGCAGGAGCTGCTGTGAGCCCTTCGCGTTTGACTTCAAGTGTCTATCCACTGACTTCATGTATTTCTTCGCATGTAGGATACGACGGATGACGCAGCCGTCGCGATAGCCACGGCCTCCCCGACCAATGCCCGGTTTACATTCGCCGCGAGGGCAACCCAGGCTCGCCGCAATCTGTCCAGAGTTAATTTGTAGTTGACGTGTCTCTTAGTGTCGAAATTGTTCAATTACATAGAGAGTTTCAATCAATGAGAGTTTCGAGAGATTTTCAACTGCAGAAACTTGAGCTCCTTAAGTTTGTTCGTATATACAAGAAATGCAACTCTCAAGTAGATTTCAGTCGTCGTATCAGACTATCAACTTATTAACATGTGATGATCCATTCGTGCGCATGGCAAGACATAAAATATAATATACAGGGTATTCCAGCCGACAGCAACACCGCCAAGAGCAATCTAAGCCGCAACTGCCTGTTGCTGGGTTTTCTCCGACGCTATACTCTTCTCTTGGAGTCTCGCCTCAATTTTCGCATCCTTGCTCTTCTTTTCAAACTTCTCAATCTCCGCCAAGAAGCTGCTCAATTCCTATGAACATCTTGTCAATGGTGTTCACAAATACTTCACAAACAAGAAACATATAACCCACAGTATTGGCTGGCTCGAAAGCCAACCCTACCTTGACCGCCTCTGCAGCCTCCCCGAGCTTGTTCAAGCCAAGCAGCGCCTTCGCCTTGCGGAAGTGGCCCTTGCTCCAGTTTCTCCGGACCTGTATGACGGCCTCGGCGTCCGCCAGTGCGGAAATGTAGTCGTGAGCCTCATAGTACGCGGCGGAGCGGTTGGAGATAACGGTGGACAGTTCTTCGCGCAGGAATTGATTGGCCTCCCATGGCGGCCGCGAGATGGCGATCGTCGCGGCTGCGGTGTAGCGGTTGATTGCGGCGGTGTGAAGACCAGATTTGAACAAAGCCTGCACCGATTTCGTTGAGAAGGAGTAGGGAGAATATATAATTGGAAGACATACGTTTCCTTCTTCCTTCGTTGACGTGACTATTTGAGTTATTTGTTGTGTGATGACATTGGCAGGCGGCGGGCAGAGAAGGTGCGAGTGCGCTACAAGTTGCGCGGCGAGACGGTTCAAGTTGATGAAATCGATGTCGCACGCATCGCATTTCTCCAGCCGGTGTGTTTCGCATAGAGCTTTATTTTTGTCTTCTGAAAGAGTCAACGCTGTGGGCTGGAATTGCGCGTCGATGAGTGCTTGTATCGCTGGGTCTGGCGCTAGCATTCCTGGCGATGTCATAAGCAAAAGCAATAACATTTGATAGCGATGTTGCGAGGTCAGTCTACATAATAATCAATACACCATGAAAGAGATATCTCAATCCTTCCTGAAATCATTTGAGTCCGGACTCAATACTTACGAGCGAGCTCTCCTCTGCTCTACTTATTTAAACCAAGGATAAAGACATCCCCAGCTCGATTACCAAGGATGATTTTGCCACTAACCTCGGCTATAGCGCAGTGTGTGATATCGTCTGCAATACATCAATGTCAGGTCATCCGTAACATTGAGAGGATACGACAACTACCCACCTCTTAAATCGTACGAACCAACACTATACACAACATGCGTAGGCATATCAACCCCACGTGTCTCATAGTCGTCTTCTCCCTCTGGTTCCTTATTCCATACACGCACTTCTCGCAAAGTACTACCCCGTGTTCTCTCCACCCACGCCGCCCGCCTTCCCTGGGGTCCCAACGCCATCGCACTGACAAAGCCACGCGCAGCAGGTTCTCTGCCAAATATTCCAGTATGAGAAATGCCAATGGTAGGCGTCGGTGTGGGAGTGTCCTGTGGCGGAGGTGACGCCGCCGCGCCGCTCCGTGATTCCACATATGCAGACAGTGTACTGCGGATTGTTGGTTGAAACGGGAAGTACGGGAAAATGGCCTTCAGATCAAGATTATTCGCTAGCGCAGATACTCCCAAACAACGGACATCGATGGAAGAGTCCGTCTGGCCAGAAGGATTCGTGGCAAATCCGATGGATGCGACGAAGCGGAATGTCCCCTTCAAGGCATCGTACGCGATGAACTCGAAAATGAGTTCACTGTGCGGGTTGTCTGGCTCCATGACAATGTAATCCGTGCAGGAAATATAGCGGAACGTGAGGGAAGGTGGGAAGCTATATATCATGACTGGCAGATCGTGAAACTGGAAGAAGATATGTTCAAAGTAGGAATATGGGTGCATAGGATCACCTGATGGATGCACCACATCCACAAAACTATGCAACTCAAGGTTGTGCGCTCTGAATATGACTACGAATGGACCAATAACTCGGATATCCAAGATGCCATTCCACTGAATTGAGAGTCAGATTCGATGAAGTACGCACGTTGCGAAGACTAACACACCACGTCACCGAGTAGACTCTCCACAATGACAGATCTCGTAGTTACACCACCGTCCGAAAAATACCATTGACTGACTTCAGTTCTGTTGTGGTCGTTTGATATGAAAAGTCGAAGCTTCGGCTCGATCGTCCGGATAGTTTGGGGTGACATATTTTGCTTCGAAAGGACATGTACGAAGGGGTTCGGAACATCCATAGAAACTGTGAATAGTTCTGTTGAAGGTGGTCTAGTAAAAGAGGCGTCATCATGGAGTTCAACCTCTAAGATGAAAAGAAAGACAGGGAAAACTTATTCACATTGACGCACGGGTCAAAGCAAAAATTATAAACTGCTCCGAAGAGTCGAGAGCTGCAGTAAAAGAGGTGAATCCCCCGGTTTCAAGCTCCATTGTGTCCCACCTGAACGGCTCGTCAGTGGTTGATGTTGCGGTGTTTTCTGATTTCGGTGGATCAATATCCCAAAGACAGACTACGCCTTCTGCGTAGGCAGTAATCAGCCATCGGTCAAGAAACACCTCGAAACCCAGGAGCGAAGTTGCAGATTTGGGCTCCAACTTGACGGGTCGATCCAGGCGGGGTTGTGTCCATGATTGTGCAATTCGATGAGCAGACCTTACTTCTGGCTCGAGAGCCGTATATGGCAGACCAAGAAGTGAGGAATAATCTGATTCGATGAGGTGCATGAGATGATGTGAGAGAGGGAGTGTTGCATGCTGCCGAATAAGCAATTGCAGCCACAGTGCGCGATCTTCAGTGATGTGACAAAGCCTTTTGCATGTCTGGGGAGGTCATATCATTCATGTAAGTGAGAGATATAGGAGTAGTAGAATTCAACGTTATAGTTGAACTACCTGTCGCATAGCGAGAACTTCATCCACGTCAAGATGCGAAAGGATTGACAGGATCAGTTCATTAGGAAGCAGGAGAAATGGAGGTGCGTTGGAGGCTTCCATGCTCTGGAAGCCCATGAACCCGAGAAGATAAGGAATACTACGTTCAAAGAGATCAGTTGCAAGGTAAGTGGATGGAAGTTCAAGTTCAAGTTGGAGTCAAGGTAGGTCCAGCACGGGACCGCTTAATACGGGCACATGATCATCGCGACCCCAATCTACATCCTATATTACCAGCAGCAACAATCCAGCATTTACTTATGCAGACCATAAGCTGAAGTAAAATTGCTGAAGAGCCAGCCCTGTATCCCATTGAAATAGTCCATTATCACAATGTCCAGGTCAATAGTCACTAGTGCACTTGCTTCGAAACAAAATCAGTGATTCTTCCACAAAGTCAATACTGATTCACAGCAAATGAAAGCATGCAATGACATGATGCATTATGCATGGCCCTTGAGCTTGATGTCATAGTAGGGCTGGATGACGAGACAACAGCCCACTACGGGAAAAAAAAAAGTACGATGACTGTTGGACATTATGTATATCGCTCACTTCTCCGTCGGCCACGTTTCTGGGGTACCTTTAGCTAAGAGCTATTGTGCTACTGTACGGCCTCGCAGATATCGCAGACTGATTCTGGAAGAGAAACAGCGTGTCAAGGACGAGAGGAAAAACGGTGAAATGAATTCATGATCAAAGTCAAGAGTTCGGCCCGATTGAAATCAGAATTGTTTGTGTACGTGCTGCTTGGCAATATCCTCCATTCCAAACACACACCAAGCACACATTGTCATATACTTAGTCATCAACAGCACCGATCACTTCTTGTCAAGTTCCATATCCACAAAATCAAAAACCAAAAAACCACAAAAAAAAAATGCTTCCATCCCGACTCTTCCGCAACACAGGCCTCCCGCCCGCCCTGCGCAGCCTCATCACACCCGGCGCATCCCTCCCTCCGACCGTCGCGGTCCAGCTTCGCCTCCGCCTCGGGGTGTTGCCTGGGACCGTGAGCCCATACTCCACTAGTGCTGGTGGTACTGGTACTGGTACTAGTTCTAGTTCTGGTTCCACAGAATCACAGTCAGGGTCGAAGCCACCTTCTTCCGAGAAGCCCAAACCAAGGTCCTCCGAGCCAAAACCACCCACTTCCAAAACATCATCTCCACCACCACCACCACCACCATCAACATCAACACGAACACCCCAAACCTCCTCCCAAGCACCAGCAATAACATCCTCACCATCACACTCCCTCCCCGAGGCACTAGAGCCCAAACTTTCAATGACGTTCACGTGTACGGTAAAAGACTGCGGGGAGCGCTCGACGCATCAGTTTACGAAGCGCGCGTATGAGACTGGGATCGTGCTTGTGCAGTGTCCCGGGTGTAAGAATCGGTGCGTTGGGTCTTTCTTCGTTGTTTTTTTTTTTCCTCTTTCTTTTCTCCCGCACCCCCCTTTTTTTGGACGTTATTTTTTTTTGGAGAAGGACGCTGACAATGACTGTCTTTGCAGGCATTTGATGGCGGATCATCTTGGGTGGTTTAAGGACAGCACGAAAGGGGGGAAGCTACGGACGGTTGAGGATATTTTGAGGGAGAAGGGGGAGACGGTTAGACGGGGACGGATGGATGCGGGTGGGGTGGTGGAGTATGCGGATGCTTGAACTTATGAGTGGGAGTGGGAGTGGGGAGAATGAGGTGTTGTGATTATTATGTTTATACCCCAAAGTGAGTACAAGAATCGTTAGTGTGTATATAACTAAGTTCTAAAACTAATGTTTTGTTCCGTGGACAGGTAATGCTAATAGTGTATAATTAGGCTGAAGCCGTCGCCTGCTGTGGTTCAGGAAGCTCTTCCGGGATGATGTGCTTCGTAATCAAAAGCTTCTCCAGCTCTCCAGATTGATGCACTAGATGAACAGACAAGACACGATGAGCCCAGTGTAAAACATAGAATAGAACAGCACATAGCACATGAAATAAAAAAAACCACCACTCACTTCCCAAAAGGATATCACACCCGCCAACAAACTCCCCACTCACATACACCTGCGGAATTGTCGGCCATTCCCTATAGGTCCCCAACACCCTTTATATGAGCCTCACCCTCAACAAAAAATAATCAAGAAAGAAAGACGCACGAGAATTCCTTGATCCCGGTCCTTAGCTCCGCATCCTCCAGCACATTATACGTCTTCATCTTCTCCGGCGGCACGCCATGCAGATCCAGCACCTGCACCACCGCGCGCGAGAACCCACACTCCGGCAACTGTGGTGTCCCCTTCATGAACACCACTAGGGGGCTCGAGTCGATGGCCTTTTGGATCGTGGACCGAGCTTCTTGTGAGAGGCAGCGGTATGCGAAGAGTCGGCTAGAATTTGTAGTTGCTGGCGCAGTCGACCGGAGAATGGCAAACTGTAGTGTTCGTGGGTCATTATGATCAGCATAACGGGGATATTTGGGATACATACGGAAGAGCGTAGCGTTGACCGGAACATGATGGATGAGATGGAAGGGACGTCTGACTGAGCCGTTGAGCTGACAGGAGGGTAGAAATTCGTATGATCGGATGACTAATATGCGTGGTGGATGGCTGGCACGTGATCGGTGAAATCCAATTGGAGCATCCCGATTCGTTCAACTTCATTCAACGACGCGTCCTCTTGACCAACTGCAGCTTCATGCACGCGTGAAAGGAGTGTTTCCGAGTCGAAAATTCAAATTAAAGGAATCGTACATTGTGTCCCTTTCTATCTCACATATGTACCACTCATATATCTCCGAAGACATGTCCAAGCCCTTTTTATAGTTCATAGCACCAGACTAGCGTATACAGACTACATCGAAAATCATGTGGAGTGGGTTTGACAGATGGATTGGCTTGTAGTTGGACAGGGGAAGTTAGCCCAAGTATCTAATGTGATACACTAATAGAAACACTACAGTAGTCTTTAACGTATATTAGTATTGACGTTCTTCAGCCACACTCCCGCCCAAATCCAACGCTACCGTCATCATAGCGTCTGCCTTAAACATTGAAGCTACCCACACTTTCTACGTATAATCCACATCTCCTTCCACCCCAGCTACATATCTTTCATCTTCCCTTCCATATCGTCAATAACGATACAACAACGAAGCTTTATATGAACACTGTAAATAAAAGGCATTGAAAACAAACGTCCCAAATTGTTCGTCCCCTAAGCACTCACTGGTACATTTTCATTAGGCCTTGCTCTTGAATGGAAAATGGACGATTTGAGCGAATATACTGAAGTGCAGATATAGATTGGTGAGAAGCGGCATGTTTAATACGACTTCCAGCTGAGAGAAATCAAGAGGTATCCAAGTATCCAAGTACTGAATCTCCAGGGACCGCAAGCGTTCCAATTTGGTATAGATGGTCCCGATGGGGAGCAGAAAGATGGCAGATCCTGAAAACGAGAGTCTTTCGAGGTCCGGTATTTTGTGAACCAAGGAGCGCAGGAGGAGTGTTGCACTGCATTCCAGCTTTATGGTGTTGGTTTCGAGTTTCAGGTTCCGAAGACGAGGAGATACTTATGATGAAAAAGAGCATGTTGGACGGTGGGCACGAAAGTGTATGCAGCATGGGTAGGAGTGGCTGATCCTTGAGGAGCAGAGAGATCAGGGGAAATACCAAGTCATCGAATGTCTCGACCCATTACACTCTAAGGTGTGGATACGACGAGTATACAGCTGAAGTCGTTTCCAGTGCGACGGCTGGATCGTTTCAGTCAGCATCTGGGGAGTTGGTTAACATGCACGAGTTTGGTGAAGACTTCATTGTTGTTGTTGAAAGGGCACATACATATTCGCACTTGGTACTGGGGTCCTTCACGAGCGTCGGCAAAACTTGAAACAAAGGTAGGATCGAAGTCTGGTTCCTCCACAGAATGTCAAGAGCTGGGGGTTGAGAGAATTTTGCAAGACTG
>JABCKG010007717.1:0-23953 GCA_018851835.1 Hypsizygus ulmarius | reverse complement strand
TATCTTTGCTCTAAGAACTTAGAAGGACTTAATGAACATCACACTCTCAACATCCTTTACAAAGCTCTACATGTCTCGGAAAAATCTCAGATTTTCTGAGGTGAGTGTGACCAAAGCAATATAGTATTTCCACAATTGCTTTACCCCAAAAAGAGAGGCTGGGGGAAGAGAAGCAATGTCGACAAAAGAGTGAGCGAGCGATGTCGAAAATGGCCATGTGCGCTGACATCATTGTACAACATATGGCCAAATAGCCCTTTCCTTTTTCGATTTTTATTATTCTTTTTCTTTATTTTTTTATTTTTGCTCACTCCTATCAGTATCGAGCCATTCTGCGCGTAATCCATGTATTGCGAAACGATCTCGGTCCGTCTGTCAGTAAAGAAGATTTGTCCAACATGCGAGACGCTGCCAGACGTAGACGGAAGGGTGTGAACTATCAGAGTGATGTGTTTCGCTGCATCAGAGTGTGGCCAGGGAAGGTGGTCTGAAACATAGAGATGCGACTTGATGCAGAGGTGAAGGCATCTCAAAAAACATAGATCCGTAGCTACCGACTGTATTCGCTAGGTAGAAGAAGTGCATAAGGCGGTATTCGCAGGGAGAAATCTCAACTTACGTGACCAGACTTCGACCAAGAAGTTCGGGAGTGGCTTGCCTATTGTAATATCGAGAACACCGATATCAAGAGTCAAAGTGACACCGCTGTGATGAATAAGAATACTTAGCACGAGCTACTACCAACAGATTTCACCGACACTTCGCCTTCAGTAACATCTTGACGAACACGCCGGGAGATTGTGTAACAAAATGGCGAGCTGAAATCGAAGTCAAAGTACCATAAAGTACCAGACTGTGGACGTGTTTCCATAAAGTATGAGAATTTACCTCGAGGATTTCTGGGGCAGCGACACATGTTAACTGGAAAAATCCGTCACTGATTTTACCAGCATTTGAATAATGAACGTAAGTTTTGCAGGCCTGGCAGGACGATCCTCTTGACATGATCCCTCTTTTCTCTCCTTGCGAGATTTAAAGCGGTGATTCTTTTCTACGCAGCTGCGAGTATTTATGGTGTCTCTGGTCAATCCAGCAGTGCCAGGCGCCTCGGTAGGGTAGACTAAGAGATGTATGAATTTCCCTGAACGTGTGAGAAGGGAGAATGGGCGTACCTCATACAAATTACAATGCTTCAGACAGCAAGTAGCGGGATGCGCATGAAGCAGTGCATAATTCGGTAGAGTTACCCGTATTTCCTGTGTTAACCATTATTTCGGTAGCAGAGTCGCATTTATACAGAGACGAGGATACCGCGCAGCCCGAAAGTATCACTCTAGCATGTGGCAGAGCAGACGGAGCTCGAAGGATCTGACTCGGCGGAGGAACCTTCATGATCACATTGGCGTAGGTCGCTTGTGCATTGTCAGTACCAAAATTACCCGTAGTGGATCAAGGAGGAGCACGCCGGAGGCAATGTGGGTTGGTGACGACGAGGGGCAGAATAACTTGCATGGCTAAGATACTTCACTTTTATTTGCGCTGGATGCCACGGTCCAACTCATAGCCTGAGCAAATATCCTTGTTCCATAAAATTAACGCGGGCCAGAAAGAAGTCGATAGATAGAGTAACAAGGAGGCTAAATCGTCGATCTTCGAAGAAAAGAATGGAGATTCGACAATAAGCACCTCAAGGAGCGGGAGGAGGTCCAGTGATAGAAAATTAGGTGCCCTAATAGTGACTGATACTTATGTAGGGTGCACCAAGAGGGTACAATTATTCTTGTCGATTAGTAGAGAAGACGAGATGGAAAACCGTTGCCGCATATGCCGCGCCCGCCGCCGGGGAAACTGCACGTGGCAAGCGTGATAAGATACCGATAATAATTCGTCCTGCAACATTATGCTTTACCACCATCTATTACCGCCTGAAATCTGGCTGCAAATATTCCGATGGGCAACTACGTCCGATCGAGAACGAGAATTAATCACGGCTACATACACCCCCTTTCAGCCCCCTGCAACCGATACATTTGATCCCGTGATAGCTGTTAAACGCACACTTGCCCTCGTCTGTCGACAGTGGAAACGTTTGTCGATCGAGTTCTTATATGAAGATCTCCGCATTTCACCCGGAGGAACACATGTGGTGAAAGGTACCTTAGGAAAGGAAGGGGGATGTGGTAGATTGGTCTGTTTCGTTGTCATTTCGTCAATAATTTGCATCTTCATATTTCTACTATACTGTAGGTTCGCCGTGTGGTGCTTCCCTACCCAAGCACCGTAACCAGTGCAGACTCTTACCTCCCATCAGTCGAGGTCCTTCGACTGTGTACAAACCTAGAAACGCTTGTACGACCTCGTCTGATACTTCCCGAGGCCCTTCAGTTCCACTTTGACGCCGAATTACTTCCTTTCGATTCGTTACGACGCCTCGATTGGTGGTATCATAATGAAGCTGAGCGCTCCGGAGGAATAAATTCTCTGAACGCTGTCCTTCACAGCGCCCCGAACCTTCAGTATCTTTCCGTGGGAGGTGTCATTGGATATGGTCGTGTCGTCATCGAGGCTTTGCCTTTACGCTTGCCCGAGCTACACACGCTTCGCCTCAATGGTAGTAATGGCCTTTTTTTACGTCAACTTGTAGAGCTATGGTCATTGCCATCTCTTCTTCGTGTCGTCGTCGATTTCCCGTTGGCAGAGTTGGGCATGAACAGGATATGGGACACTTTTGGTAGCCAACTTCGCACGGTCGAATTCGGGAAGCACATCCGCTTCTTCATGAATGACCACGTTACATCATGCCTGCGAAGTTGCCCCAATCTCACCGAGTTGAACTACTTCCTCTTCTTCACTTCGGCTCCCGACCTGAAGGCCCCTCATCCATCCATCACTACCATCGGCCTTCACGCGGCAGTCAATGAGCTTCTCCAAGACGGAGAAACAGTTTGCTCTCATATAGAGCAGCATTTTGCCGAGTTCATGGCTGGTGTCTTTCCGGCTCTTGAGCGGGTCGTCCTGTATGGTGAATGGAGAGGCATCATCTCGCATCCACGTCTTGCTCCCATGTGGCAAGCCAGTAGGGACCACGGTATAGCCTTTACCGTATTCGAGCGATAATGCTCGCAACAAAACTCGAAGCAGGTAGGTCCAGGTAAGTGGTGCAACTTCCTCTGTAGTAGTAGTAGTATTTCGAGTAGACTCGCAGTACATAAATCTCGCATGCCATTAGAAAGTTTGTCTGTTTTGACATCACAGAACTAGAATAGACTCTTCATTGAAGAAACCTTTCAACCAATTCGCTTCCTTTTCCATCTCCTCCAAGGAACGTGGTAGCCTGTCTTCGTCTGCATCGACCTTGAGGGGTTCGGCGCCATGATGCGTGACCTGGATATGTGACGGTAGAGACTGTTCACTGCCCTCTAACGCTGGATAGATTTCGTCATTGTTTTCTGTGAAGCGATCGCCCTTGGATTTGCGGGGAAGAAGGTGAAAGTGGACGTGAGGGACACTCTGGCCAGCAGCTTTGCCATCCTGGGATACGAGTGCTGAATATCGAGTGAAGCAGATACAAGGCTTGACTGATTAAAATACCTGGCATGCAATTGTCAGTCCATCCGCTCCGTAAGCGCGTTCAATAACGCATCCTACGTGTCGCACGGAGATCATTAGCGACGAAAGCTCTGAATCTGTCGACAACGTGGATGAGAAACTAAGACCATGCAAAAGCGTGCGCAACAGGATAGACCGTTAAGATCAGAAAGGCGTTGGACTGGCCTGGTGGGGATTACGAGCACATCTGTCGCTACAGTTGAGCCTGAATAGCGAGCTATGTGAGAGTAAACAACCTACGTCCTGGGACGATGGGTTTCAAATTCACGATGGCATAGGATAGAGCGGAACGGTAGAACGCTTGTCGTGTGACCTCGATGGTTGAGAACAACAGGCTCACACTCATTTCGAACGGTTCCCAGATTCAAGCGTTTCCAGGTTCGAGCTAAACACAAAAGTTAAGCGCGAATGTACGGAGCCGAATCCTGACGTTGCCTAAAGTTAGACGACTTAAAGTGCCTCGCGATCGGTCACGTTGTCGAAAGTTGGAATGTACTGTACCTTGACGGCCTCGACCACCATTATCTCCCATGTCTGATACTTCTGATAATTATGCCGCATTCGACTTTTCTGAGTTCACCGAAGATGATTTCAAACAGATAGACGCCGACTTGGCACGCGACAGGGGTGGACCTAGTTTGACGATCGAAATGGAGCAGCCGGAACGCTCAGAGGTGCCTGCAATTGCGACAAGATATGAGAATCGGCGACAATCTGAGCTGAGCCCTCTAGAACGTTTTCGGCCGCATGGCGTTCTTTTTGTGACGGACCTGGCTTCACTGGCATGGTATGTCGCAGCTGTGCAACCCCGACTTTTACTAATGAGACAGTTCAAACTTGAAGGTGCGAGGTACAGTTCGATTACGGTCTTCGCCAACGGAGATCCAAGTCAATCGCAACACGCCCGGAGTCCTTTATATCTGCAAAGGGAAAAGAGATCGCCGTAGACAAGGCAGTCGCCCGGAAAAATGACGACACTACGAAACAAGGAAAAGTAACGCGTTCATACACCTATCTTTGGAAGGGAGTGCAATTAAATGTACTTATTACAGGCTATACATAAGGCACTGGAGCGTGAAATTCGATTGGAAGACTTGAAAGTTGATATCACATCGGAAGAGGAGCTATGGGCACTGCGGTATGCATTGTGCGTTGACCTGCTGATATCCCGATTTTGACCATAGATATCGCTCCAGTCTTGTTAACATGCTTGCGAGCTTGAGATGTGTCATCCTGGAGGGTTTCACGGTAAGATAGCAGACTTGGTATTTCCTACCTGCATTGATGCGTTTTATTACAGCGCGAGATGCCTGTCTTGGGGATTATAAATGGCCAAGTAGTTGTTGGAATTATAGTATGCCAGTTTCATTCCTCGAAATACCTCAGATCACAAAAAGAACTTATTTAATGTTTGGTAGGATGAAGTGGCGAGGCGACCTCAACCTTCAAAACGTCCTGCTGGTTCGACCCATTCTACACCGAAGTCGAAGAGGACAAGAAGGACGCCCTCTCCCTCACAGCCATTGATCACCAAATTTATACCAGAACTTTCTAACATGCTCTGTCCAGCCCAAGACACTGGATCAGGTAATCTTGAGCAATCTCCCCGGATCTTGGAAGATACAATGCCTTCTCCGAAGGTTGGTACTTCCCACAAGTATACCCTCCACCTGATGGACACGAAGACAAGACGAAGCAACTCTCTCCCATCTAATGAAGACACCCTTCCGTCACGTATTCAGCTAATGCTCTATCATCGTCTACTGGGAGAACTAGTATCAACCTCTGATCCTTATAATTTTACACCTCTTTGGACACGATTGGAGCTAAATTCTTCCCGAACATTTTCCACTGGTTTTTTAATCCAGTCCGGGTTGATCACGGAGAACGACGACTCTCGGACGATATCTTGCCTAGATGATCTTTCGAAGGCTTGGATAGAAATGGTCCACAAATTAGATATTCCTGGGGTAGACAGTGTCCTGCAAATTATCTATCGGCTGCAACCCCAGGCATCGAGATGGAATCGCAAGAACAAAGGGAAAACACGGGCGCAAATACAACCAGCCGACGTTAACCTCGCCGTCAGCCAGGAAGACATTGACCTTGCCAGGGCAATAGAAGCTAGCTTGAAGGACCTTTCCCCAGAGGAGGCTCAAAATAGGAAGCCAGAATCGTTAACGGTTGCTGAAGGATTGATCAGTAGCCCTGTTCTCCTCGAATGCAAGTGTGAGGGGGTTGTAGCTGAGGGCTCCTCATCGAAGAAGAAGGATAGTGTCGAGAGCATACTTGACGGTGCGACAGACTCTCCTTTACACCTACTTTTCGCAAGACCTTGCATTTTGAATGAATATCGGGCACAGATCCAAGCACTCCGGGGGTCACACATCCTCTCCCTGTCAGTGAGCCACCCGATGAGGAGGATGTAACAGTTGATACCATGACCATCATTGGGACGAAAGAGTTCACCTATGATGAGTCTCTCCTGAACGACCATATCAACCATGTTTTGAAGTGGTGGCGAGGCGATAGGGAGCCCCAGGGAGTGTCCTTAGCACAGTCTAGGAGATGTTTGTGAGTTTATTGCCACTATCTATGCTGGTATTCGGACCCTTATGTCTGACCAGTTCCTGCGAATATGAGGCCAACTGTGAATGGAGAGAAAAGAAAGCAATGGAGATCAGCGGACGAATATCAGACTGTCGGCGACCACGGTAGATTATGGTACATATTCATGTACAGCGCTGGGCAGTTACAGTGCTATGGAAGTAGATTTATGCGCAAGATGTGGCGACAGTGGAAGATCCCCGATTCTGTTCCGATTCAAGTTGCGACCTCCGCAGTCTGCAGATCCAGATCCCGACGCCGACCCGTCGTATACATACCACTGACCACTGACCAGCAAAGCTTCTGATAACCCCGTCGTCGACTCGTCGCTCCTTTAATCTCACAAATTACTTGCAAATAGCGACGCCGGCGTCAGCTCATCCAGCCGAAAATGGAGCAATGGGAGCCTTTCTTCCACTGGTCGTTTCTTGAACAACATGTCCTCATTCCTTCAGTCACCCTGGATTCGTTCTCTGCTTTCTTGGGCGCCTCGCTTTTGACAATGTGTGTCTGTGTCGGGGAAAGGTGCCCGTTCTGTTGGCCAACGTTCCAATCACTATTTTGACGATTTATGCCCCATCTTTATGTTTCTCCCATAGATGTCTTACGCGGCTGCTGGAAAAGCAATGGCATCCCCCTTTTGCTCGGCATTCGCGGTGGCAAAGATGCGTATCCAGAGGCATACTCTATTGGCTTACTAGCTTTGCAAGACTGCGAGTCCTCCGCATTGAGCTTGTGCACACGAATCCTGATCTACTTACTTCACCTATAGGAGTTATATGCTCATTTCCATGACCTTTCACCTGGGGTATGTCTAGAACACTGTATACCACATCCTACCAGTCTGACGCGGGCGTCCACGACAAAGCCTGATACTTGTGATCGTACGTTATCAGGGCGTGCTATATACCTATCTGACGTCTCTTCAGACCACCACTCTGACCATTACGCAATCCGTCATCGAACTCCTAAATCCGCCCGACTCTCAAAATACAGAGTACGTTATGTGCTTCAACTGAACATCTGAATATACTCATCTTGACATCAGGCATGCAAGAAATGCAACAGAATTAGAAGAACCACTTCTTTACGGGAGGCCATACGACCGCGGCTCAGTGGTTACCCGACCACGTTCCAAGTCGAAACCAGATGATATATTTATTCATCCGAGCAACTCAAACATCGCGCGTGCGGATGCAGCCGCTTTGGAGCTAGGTATATCAGGCAATACAGATCGCGTGCAGGGAAACAGATATGAACGAGAGGAGGTTGCATGGCGAGCAGGCGAAGGAAAAGAGGCAGCAAGAGCCCTTCTAGGCTCTAGTCGAAAGACGTCAGGGGACAAATTCCACAAAGGCAATGAATCCGAATGGGATTAAAATGCAGACTGGAACATTAGATGTTCATATCATTATACCAATTAATTCTCGATTATTCTGAATGGGCATGTAGTGAATGTGGTGTATATTCCGTAGATATGTGTACAAACCGCTGTGGGACAATCCAAGTTAGGACTATGACTATCTAGATGAATCATGCACAACGCCTGCACGTTTGGCCGCGAAAGTGCCACGCTTCATACCCGCAGGGGCTCGTGGGGGATCTGCCTCTACTGTCTTCCGCTGCCATTGATCGATGAGCTTACCCACACCTTGATAGGGGCGCTCTGGAGACGATGAACGGTTCTCAGGCAGAGACGTCGAAGAATCCTCTGTGGTCTTTCGCAAGGGAAACCGAGGCTTCGACGTTTCTCGATTGAGGGATGGTTTACGCCGTATGACATCCTCCGACTCCCTGGGAAGCGTATCATGGTGAAGGGGTGTAGGCGTCCTGATCGTCGAGGTTTGACCAGGGGACGTTCGAGTCAACTCGGCAGGACTCCTTGACGGATACGAAGAACCCATGTCTCCGGGAATCGGTAATGACGATCCCGCCCGATCTCCATCCCCACTCGTTTGGCTTCTAGAGTAGCGGCCTTCGCTTGGACCTGGTACCACCTTGCCAACAACAGGTCGTGAAAGCCCTGGTGATAGTGGTACTCCTGCGGCCTTTGCGTTTCCGGTGATACCTTCATAGCGTTGTACTATATCAGAAATCGAGGTACGGCGTATGTTGGTTCGGTGCCTCATGTCCTCAGGTGGAATCAATGCAGTAGACACTGAAGTTTGGCTTGTGGAAGCGGACAATGCATCGGTGGACTTCGACGGGAAGATAAACATGGACTGAGGACGAGAACGTGAAGGTGATGGCGTAAACCCTGCTGACGTTGGTGAGGCCCGGAGGTGATCCTTGCCTGAGTTTTGCTGCTTTGGGGAAGTGATGCTGAGGGGTGAGAGTAGCTGGTGGGAGGAAGCAGACGGCGGGTTTAATATACTTGAACTTAAGGGCGACACCTTAGCACGTCCTTTCTGGGCATGGGGCGTGACTTCTGTGTCGCTTCGGCGAGCGGAAAGCGCTTCTCGGTCTTTGTCCTTAGGTGCCAGGCCGCCCCCATACAAGTCCACCAAGTCATGCACTGAGCTCTGTCGGCCTTTTCGACTTCTCCTTTTGGAAGGCTCAGCAGCCTTAGGAGTTGTTTGCGAGAACCCAGTTGCATCTTCTGGTCCCTCATCTGCACTGGAAGCAGATTCTGATTCCTGAGGAGCCATTGGTGGGGTCGAGTTTTCTTTGTAATCCCCTGGAGGAACCTTGCGTATACGATCAGTCTCCTCAGTGGGTGGGAAGGCACGGGTAAATCTCGACAACGTAGGCGAGATTACGGGGGCTGAAGATGTTACGGGTGAAGGCGGTCGATTTGGCAATGGTGTGTGGCCATGCTGTGCAATTACTGGGTCTGGTATTGACATATTGCTTCGTTGAATCAGAGATGCACGTTTGCTAGGGGAATCTCGTATAATGGGGGTTTCTGCGGGGGACACAGGCCGGAGAACAGACGAAGATGAGGCATTCCCATCGTCGTCGCCTGTTAACCAGTCCATGGACTTAGTAACAGGCAGGCGAGGTGACGGCGACGAGCTTGGTTGCGCCGATGAGGGCTGCAATGTAGTGCTCGCCTCCTCTTCCGGATACAAGGTACGCTTCACGGTCATGGAACTACGATGATTCCGTGTAAGGCTTGGCCGCGAAGCATCAGTGTCATTCGATGGGCGAGTTCCGCTCGTGCTTTTGACATTGCCCTGTCTATCAGCAACCCCTCCACCCTCCCCGTGACCATACCCTCCACCGCGAGATTCACGCATTGCAACACCCGTCACCTGTTCCGACCTTACCCCATCTAGCCCATGTAAGGCGCGTACATTGGAGTCAGGTTTTAACAGGTTAGCATCACCAATGCTGGGTCGAGTGATAGTGCCGTTGCGACGGAGCGACGAAGGGCTATCCTGAGCTTTCTGTGAGTAAAGTGAGCTGCTCTGGGCGAATGCAATGCTGGAACTGGAACTTGGACCGAAGCTGGCATCCAATTCCTCGAGAGACGGAAAGCGGCTTTCTGCTGGGAGACCGTCGAGCTGAGATGTTATGGGCGTCCTTGCTGCAGGCTGGGGAGTCAACCGGAAGGACGGGCTGGTCACCGTGGTGTTCATAGGTGGAGAGGATATTGGTTGAGGGTGGGACTGTGGTTGAGAGGAACTTGGTTGCCGAGGAGATGGAGTAAGGCGCGAAGTGGCATTCCCCATTCTGTCATTGGCATGTCGGAACCCGCTCCCATTGACATTCATGACGGCCAGCCCAGTTCTTAGTTTCCTCGCCTCGCCAAGAGTCGGCGCTGGCTTTCCAAAAGATTGTCCAAGACCCAAACCATCAAAAGCGTCCTTTCCCTGTTTAGGGGATGGCCGTCTGTCCATGCCGCTCGATGGATGTGACCGTGGCGGCGCTGCCAGTTTTGGTGATATATCGGGGTTGGGACTTGTTCGAGGTTGGGCATGAGGAGGAGTACTCTTGGCAACTGAATCCCACAGTTTTTTCCCAAAGTCATCACCAAATCCTTCCCGCTGTTTTCCCCCTTCTTTCTTTGATTCCATCCCATCAACATTCCATGCATCTGAAGACCCAACCTTCCGAGAGACATCCCTCGCCGCCATGGCTTTCCATGCACCGTCATCTTTGGGAGCGAAGCCGCCTTCCAGCCAGTCATTTGCATTTAAGGTGTCGGATATTTCTGAACCATCCTGAGCGGGTGTGCTGTTGGGAGCCGACGCGGAGGCTGTTGGCCTGCCCCTGCGCATTGGTGGAACTATCTGAGGGTCGGGATACTTCTGGGATACAGAGGTTGGTCTTGACTCATTAGAAGTCATTGGTACGCCCCGAAGCACAGGCACGATAGCCTCCAGCTTCTCATCTCGTTCCCTTCGACCCGAGGACGGTGATACAGAGGTGATAACATTATTCGGAGGCGTGTGCATCACATTTTCAATACGATTTGGGGAAGATGATGGCTTGAAATGGGTTTGGCCTCGAGGGGAAAGGGGTTGCGGCACAGGAATGTTGTATTTGAAACGTGATTTCGTTCCACGAAGACGATGAACTCGGTCAAGTAGTTGGAATACGCTGGGTCGTCGTATCCCGTGCTCCTGCAGCATTGAAGCTAGTATGACAATGAACACCTATTTTCGGACCAATGAAAGTCCCTGCTCACCTATCAGTTCATTCATCTGCGGAGAGTACACAGGATAAGGGGGGATCCGATACTGCACGTTGAGTATGGCCAATTGGCCGTGTTCTTCAAATGGTGTCGTATAATAGCATAGCTTGTAAAGCAACACCCCCAGTGCCCATACATCGCTCTTCTCGTCCACAGGCTTCCTCGAGTACAGATCAACCATTTCCGGTGCTCTGTATTGCAGGGTAGTGTGCCTGTTCAAGTCTGCTTCCAGTGCACGGATCTCCTGAGTAGTGGCAGGTGGTCGTGAAACGGTCGACGCTGATCCAAAATCGCAAAGTTTGAATGATGTCGGAGATGACTGAAGAATATTTTCGACTTTGAGATCGCGATGAAGAAGTGGAGGCCGGAGGTTATGCATGTACGCTACCCCTTCACAAACGTCCACGAATATTTGCAGGATTTCTGCCTCGGTAAGTCGCTCACGAAGCCGACGGTTCATCATATCAATTATACCGCCACCTAGACGCAGAATTATAAGAGATATAGAGACATTGGAGGGAACAAACCAACCAGGGCAGTACTCCATTAGAATGAAAACCTCGTACATGCCATTAGGCAATCTCTGCCATGCAGCATCAATGAGGTGGACGATGTTCGGATGGCCTTTCAGTAGTCTCTGATAAAAAGCATAAACGACATTCTGCGGATGGTTGAGACTACGCACCATGATATCAACTTCTTTCTTGACTTCCGTCAACATGGCTTCATTCGTGACTGCGATTCGTTTAAGGACATGATGGGTCGTGTTGTATACGGGCGTCGCAGTTCTCACAAGGTAGACGTGGGCAAATCCACCTATTATTTGGATCAATATGCAACGTAGACCTGTGTAACTGCTGGACTTGCCTTGCGAAAGGTATCGCTCGACCTGAACATTGAATTTATTCACCACGATTGTCTGGCCGGGAACTAGAGTACCCATATTCTGAGCGTAGGCCTGGTATATCTGTTGACTGGCCATGGCTTCGTCCTCGCTGCGGAGGACTGCTGGCGTCCTGAGTACTTACAGCAACTCAAGTGTCGAGTTGCAGTTTCGGTAACTGCACACGTGATCATCAACAGTCAGAATCATCAGATCAAGCCTTGAAGCGCTTGAAGCATCGTGCTCCGTTTAGCCTTTCATCCTGAATCCGACCATCGTCTGAGGATGTCCTCCTTGCTGCATACCCCTCGCGTAAACCAGGATGCTGTACCCTTCACTAGGCCAGCTACCCCAGCTTCTCATCACCCTACACAGATCGGCTTCGTAGGTTTGGGCTCTATGGGGTATCTTATGGCTCAGAATCTGGCGATTTATCATGCGGCTCGTTCCGACGGAAATCCGCCTGTGCTTGTCTGGAACAGGTCTTTTGATAAATCTGAAAAGCTACTACTGGCCCTTGGAAAGGACAAGATTCGCATTGCCCACGACCTTGGCCAAATTGCTACTGAGTGTGATGTCATCATCACTAACGTCGCAAATGATGCTGCCGTGAAATCTGTGTATGAGAAGTTTACTGCAACGTTGACGGTATGGACACATTTAGTTCGTATATCCATACATCCAATTGCCAAACGTCTCTTCTGTAGCATTTACCCCCAACCGGAAACAAGATATTCGTCGAAACGAGCACAGTTCGTGCATTCGCGTATCTATATATTGACAATTTCCTATAATGAATATATCATTTCTTCAGATTTACCCATCCCTCGCCGGTAATTCTCAACAACGCTGTTCCTGGTATGCTCGCTGACTTGGATGCTTCCATGGTATAGGCGAACTGGACGCACTGGTGTCATCCATACCTCACTCGCATCTCATTACATGTCCCGTTTTCGGAACCCCTGCCGTGGCGGCAAAAGCACAGCTTCTTATTGTCATGAGCGGAGACTATCGCTCGAAGGCAGAAGTTGCCTACCTTCTTGTGCCAGCCATTGGCAGAAAGGTGGTAGACTTGGGCGGAAATCTAGAAAAAGGTTGGTCAAAGCACTATATTCATGACGTGGAATTGACCCAACTCTTGGCAGCGCCGACTTTCAAACTCATTGGAAATTCCATGATATTAGGCACTTTGGAGATCCTGGCGGAGGCGTTTACACTTGCCGAAAAATCAGGAATCGGTGCCGAAAATGTGCACGACCTTGTCCAAGGCAAGTGGTGATGATAGTTCTCTGACGTTTAGCGCCAACCCTCATTTGTCGGATTATAGAGATCCTCCCAGCTCCGGGGTATATTTGCCGCATACTGAGGTCTGTTGAGATTTATATACTAACCGTAATTAAACAAATAGCATCATCGCATACTCTGACAAAATGGCAAATGATAAATTTGATGGAACCGTTGGCTTCGCAATTGATGGTGGAATCAAAGACGCATCGCATGTCCTCCATCAATGTCCATTGACTCATTCGAGGCTAACAGATGTTACAGACATATTAGGAAGCTTACCGCAGAGCTGAACTCGCCGATGCCTGCCATTGATATCGCTCATCAACATCTTCTGACTGCTCGTGCCATTCACCAAAGTCACAAACAGGAAGGAGCGGCCAAATTTGAGACTCTGGACTGGAGTGGGATTATTGCTGGAACAAGGGTCGCTGCTGGACTTGACGGGCTGGATAGCCAGAAGGTGAGGGTTTGAACGAAACCTTTGCGACGTCGGTTTGACGTGCCGCATTGGGTTCTAGCATGACAACATCGTCCGTGAAGATTAGACTTATTTTGTGTAATACGGGATACTCTGAGTCTGTGGCTCAGCATATCTCTGCACTGCACTCAATCGCAATGTCCGCGCCAAGAGGTAGACATGCCACTTCAATACATGTCCGTGCTAGTACCGGGAAGGCCTGACTAATATAAGAACTAACAGAAGACAGACAGGGGCGGAACAGCATCCTGCGTAGACAATAGTCTTCGTTTCGGCCACTCCTTAGATTAAATACTCTGTCGGTGTTTTCGCTTTACCAGGATTTACGATAACAATGCGATCCGGTGTTTGGATCACTAGTGTCCGACTGGTTCGATATACAAGTTCGCGAAGTCATAGTGGACTATATCAGTCCGTCTCTTTGTCAGTTGAGCTCCACGAACGGAATGGTATCGGTGTGCGCTTTCCTAACAGAATCAAATATGCAAGATCAGAAGCTCCCAAAACCTACAAACCCAGGTCCTTGCGATACTGGATAAATGCCATCAAGTTCTCCAGAACCTCCTCCGCTCTACGCCGAAGTTCCCTTCCACCCTCCTTCCGCCGGTCGATGGCCTTGACTGCCTTTTTCACATCGTCTACGCTGGAAGCCAGTCTATTCAAAAACCCGCCCCTTCGGAAGTTAATATCGTATGGCATGTTCTCATCTGAATAGATATCGATGACAGCAGAGACAGCCTGGATCAAGGGTTCTGTTCCAGCCGATGATGGTGTCCCTCCGGAGGGAAATATTGACAGAAAATACTGCGATATTACCTGGTTGTTAAAAATGTTAAATGAGATCTAAAATTCAACGGAACTGGGAGACACACATTATTGGCCTCAATTGAATCGGGATGCTGAGCAAGACATTCAAGTGTGCCAATGCATTTTACACGTATCCTCGGATCGGATGTCGCGTCGCTCAGTTGAATAAGAACCTTAACTTGTTCTTCTTTGGGGGCCTGAGTACGGCCGGTCAGACCAAGCAGGTATCAGGGATGGTCCGGTAAACTGACCAATGAGCCTTTCCAAACAATTCCAATCCCCCAGAGGACACCAACCGCCACCTCCCACATTTCTTGTCTCCGTTCCTGGCCCAACCCAGTCTCTGTCCCCACGACCTCCAGAGCGGCCCAAATGTCGTCCCAGACTTTACGGCCACTTGCATGGTCGGCTGACACGCTAGGATTCGGGGTAGTAGCGAGAGAGAGGAACACGTTGTTAAGACACTCTAGAGCGCTGATGTGGATGGCACTAAGGGCGGATGTCGTGGGAGGGTGGGGCGATTGTGCCGCTAGAGGAGGGAATGATAATGTGGTGGGGTGAACGAGCGCAAGTAAGGGCGAAACTAATGTTGGTAGGAAGGAAGTCGTGGGCCCGTTCGTTTGTGGCGCATCCTCCTGCATATCGACATCAACTTCATCACCAATGTCAAATTCTAGACGTCAGGAAGTCAATAATTCCTTTGGGAAAAAGCAGCTCATGACTTGAGTTTTACCTTCGTCCTCGTCTTCATCCGCGTCCTTGTCATTTCCTGGCACCTCGATTTCAGGATCAGGAAGAGTCGCACAAGCTCCTGTCAAAATTTCCAGTGCCAACTGAACCGTCCTCATCTTTGCTTCCAAGAGTTCCAGTTCGAGCTCAGTTTGTGATTTATGATCAGACTTGGGCATATTTGGCATATCTTTAAGAGACAATTTCTCAAGCTGTGGTTCTGTGGCCTATCATATGGTTATAAGTTGGGATTGACCTTATATGTACGACGAGAGCTTACCTGTTTCGTGACGAGCTCAAGAGCCGTGTTTGCAGTCTCGACCAATGATATCGAGGTGATGACAGGTTGGAGAAGAGGCAGAACGATATCTTTATCGATGTCGACAAACGATGCTGCAGTCGGGGGAGGCAAAGGTGACAAGTTGCGCAGAGTACCCGCTGCGAGGACTCTCAAAGTAACAACGCGTGGGTCTGATGCTTCCTTTGCCTTTCCACTCGGCGCGTCTTCCGACTTGGCAATGTCAAGTAGGCATGTAATGTATCCAGCATCCGCACGGACGTCAGAGATGGCGGGATAGTTGTCGTCTGTCAGGACATATAAACAGTGCGCTAGTGACAACAAATTTTCTCATAAGCTGGATGGACACAGCACGCAAATAAAATACTGACCAGCGGCTGTCACCGGTGCAAGTGGTATCTTGTCCCGAGCTACTAGGAAGGACATAAGGAATGGCGTCATATGGATCTCATTGATGGCGTTAAGAGCCTTGTTCGATGTCTCTCTAGACTCAATAAGGAACGCGACATTTGTTCACAATGCCGAGACTCACGATAGGCACCATAATGTCGTGATCACATTGTCCGCGAACTCGTAGACAATCTTTTGCGCGTTCTCTGGCGTGGTCGTAGAAGAAGGATCTAAGTATTGAGAGAGCGTAGTGGAAATCTAAACACAGTGTAATCAGATTAAGTTTCATCCTATCCCGAACGAGGAACAGCGCCGTTTCGCACCTTGGGAATAAACGTCTTCAACGGAACGAGTATATTCTTATTATACATCTCAGCACAGATATCATAGCCTCCATCAATACACAGGTTCCTGACCCGATCATTAGAAGACAGACATCGACACGACAAGATCCTCGCCATACCTGAGCGCACCGACAGCCTCTACAACAACTTCTTCTTCACTATCCGTAAGCCGCGTGATCAACGCGCCGACGACATTCTTGCCTTGGAGCAACCGTCTCGTCGATGGGTCGTTTTGAATGAGATTCGACACGGCGACGCATGCCCATTTGCGTTCTGCAGCATCCGGGCTTTCCATCTACGATGCGAATTGAGATGTTTTGCGGATTGTGGAGATATATCTAGGTACCTTTTGTAAGATTGGGAGGATGGCTTCTGTTTTCGAAGAAGTGGAGGATGCGGATGCGAGACCCTTGGGAAGATGGGAATCTGGCACCCGCATAGGGTTATGCCTTCGCATGGAGCGCTTTTTCTGTGACTTGCCCATCGTTCAATGTTGAGTGGGCAGAATCCGATTGCACGTTGTTCCTGGCGCTTTACAGTTGGAAATTAAGCGCGTTCATGCAAAACCTGAAAAAATAATACACGTGACCAAGGTCAATCTTATCTTATCGCTCGTCAAGTGTCCACCCCAGAATTCAGATGACGGCGAAAGCGACGCATGAGTTCGAAGAACAGTAGCAAGACTGACAGCTTCGTGCATCATGTCTTGTAAATTATATGTACTGATGTGCATGCTTCAGTGTTTGTTGCGAATAACCGATATATACAACGGCAGCGTAATCCAAGAAAAAGTAATAAATGCAGGAGATACTGTAATTATGGATGGTACCCAGGCGGTGTTCCATCACTCGAGACAGGGCCTTCAACTGATGGAGTGGAAGTGTCTGTGAAAGGTGTAGGCAGTCTAGAGTCAGACTGGGGCCGATCAGCTGTCGAAGCAACGTCCTCATCGTGAGGTTCATCCCCGTCTCCAGCTTCAGTTGAGGAAGCAGGTGCCTCTGCATCGTCCCAATCGAGGGGTGGTGCACTCGGATACGCCTCCGTGTAGTAGCTTGCCTCTGCCTCGGAAATGGGAGGTGCAGATGCGGTGAGAACCATCTCAGAAAGGGTAGAACTCTCGCCTTCTTCAAACGGCGGAGCAGATGGTCCGGGTTCAGGTTCTCCCGTGATGTCTTCGAAGGCATATGGGTAGTCATAGAAAGCGGTCGTCATCTTTCCTTTCGAAGGGGGTGGGGGGAATAACGGGGCTGTAGAGGACGTTGACGTGGATTGATCAGATGCTGAGATGTTGCTTCCCGGGTCACTCGAGTGATATTCTGAGAAATCCTCTAGCTCCTCGTCTTGCCAGACAGGAGCAGACACCTCGACAGCCGCGGGATTGCTGTAAGAGGAGGAGTTGGTCGATTCATCCGAGGGAGCACTGGCCAGTTCAGCCAGCCGGGCCAAAAGTGCCTTATCGTCAGTCGCAACATGTGCCGCGTGTAAGGGTTCGTTTTGTCCCGAGTCAGGGGAGGTGTCAGTCGGATCAGGTGGACAGCAACTGGAAAAGGAGGAGCGTCGCGTGTGAGGTGATAGAGGTGAAGGGGTTAACTGGTCTCCGTGCGGGCCTGCCAACGAGACGACTATTTGGGGCACGGGAACACGTCTATGGTACGCAGGTGGGGCGGGAGGAGGGGAAGGAGAATGTGATATTGGAATGGAAGATGATGTATGTTGAGATATAGCTTCTTCATGAGGGGATGACGGCGTGTGAGCGGAGCCTCCTGATAAGGAGCCTGCATAGAGGGACTCTGAGGAGGATCGTCGAGATAATGGTGGAGATAGAGCAGCAATTTGTGGACTTGATTGCGCATCTGGTGGTAGTTCCAGAGAGGTGGAGGAGTTGTGGGGGCTCGACGTTCTAGTAGTCGACGCGATTCGCTTGCCTCTCCGCTGGCGGGCAGAGTATCGAGCGTTGGCTTTCCAACGTGCAGTAGCTCGGGCCCATATTTTCTGTTTCACCCTGACTTCCTGTTCGGTTGCCAGTGCCAACTCCCTAGTGGAGTCGTCGTCCTGAGTTTGATTCCGCCGTCGTCTGCGAGCCTTCATTTCAATGTCACCCTGCCTCCTTTTCCGCCGCTTGCTTTTCCGCCAGAAGAGGCAGCCAATGATAAGAAAGCAGATGAAAAATGCGAGGATGAGCGACAGTGCAACGATAAGTGTGGTGCGACTGTTCTTGGTCTTCATTGAGGGGGACCAGCCTGGAGGCAAAGTATCACGTATATCGTAGTTCGGAATCATGGGTTCGGTGGGAATTGGGGCAGACATGTCGTCCGAGTCTGGCGAACCTGGAAGCGCTTGAATCTGATCGTCAACTGAAGTTACGGAGTTGGTGGGATCACGACAGTCCTGCAAAACATCGTGAGTAGCTGTGAGAGGGAGGTGGCGCAAGTGAGACATACCCTGCACACCGTTGAACCATACAGCGTAAACGCATCGACCTTCTGCCAACGTCCACTCTCGTCCATCTCAAACTTGTCGGGCACGAGTCGTGCTTTGCTCGTCGTTCTGCGAAAGAAATTCGGGGAACGAGGGGTGTGTCTCGACGAGGACGCAGCACCCGGACTTGGGTCCGGTTCTGGTACATTTTCCGGGGGCAGGGACGGGCAGAGAAAGGCAAGAGGAGCGGGGCTGCCATGGACAGAAGTGAAAGACGCTGCAATGGTGGCAAGGAGAGATAGGAGTGCGGGAGAAGGGCCAAGCGAAGATGGTGGCTTTCGTCTGCGACGTCTACGGCGATGCTGAGCGTGGTTTTGTGACGGCGAGGACGTCTTGCAGCCAGCATGAGTGGTAGACATGGGCTTGGCCATCATCGACCAAGGAATAAGTGCGCCAAGCAAGTCTTGCACTCGTCTTCCGAACCCGATTTTGGTCACGACGGTTGTGATTGCTGACCAAGACGCTAGGGCGGGTGCAGCAGTGACCAGGAAAGCTGGGCACCGTTGCTGACGATGAGGAAAGGGTTTGGGGAACGGCGCTGGGCGTCGCTGGGCGATGGATGCGCGATGGCGGACGATGGAAGATATGCCTGGATCTGTCCTGATCTGTCGCCAGATTGTTTTCCTCGCAAAGTGCCTGACTCTCCAAGCTCCGACAGCTGCATTCCTATCTTTAGTTCTCAGGGTCTAGCCGACTAATCACACATTGTACATGTCACAAAGCACCCGCCGCCTCTCCTCTTCCCGCGCCTGCGCCCGCACTAATAGCTCTGATCCTGCTCGCCGTCCCCGTCGTCGCCACACTATATCCTCGCTGCCACTCTCATACACAAGCTTGTACGACGGAAGTCGAACGCGAATCCTCAGCTGCTTCTCGCACGGAGCTGTGCTGTCTTCTGTCCGCATACACCTAAAAATCAACAACATTCAAACACACGCATGGTCAATCATGAGAACAAATCAACTGAGAATAGTCCCAGAGAAAGCCCTATTTTGACGGACTCGGCCCCTGAAACTCACCTTCGCAAAAACACCGGCGTCCCGCTCCTCTTGGCAGTCGCTGCCCACTCGGTCTGGTAGCTCATCACATAGCTGTCGACGTACCCCCGCCACCGGCCCACCCCCGTCCCATCCCCATCCATGCTCGGCTCGTCGGTGCCAACCAGATGCACGCGTATGCATTTGAACTCCCGAACCTACACCAAGTCAACATTCTGAAACCAGTTCTAATCTTAGAACCCACCCATTGGAGACGGTACAAATGGTCATCCTGTCCGACATGCCGTTCTGCCTCTCGTCGATATCTGACAACATCCTGGTTGGTGATTATCTCGGAGTTTTGCGCGCTCTGCAGCAGCCTCCACAGTTCCTGGCACCTGTTGTCAGATAGAATAGTCTGAACCTTTTACGGAAGACCCATGTCAGTCACCATAAATAACTCCTGCGCTGCATCGCATGCACAGTTTTAAAACACTCACTTGTTTCACAAGCGCAGTGATTAGCTTGTCCAAAGTGAAGAGTAGATATGCCTATCAATAGACAGCGACATTTTCAGCGCAATGCGCAGCAGGAATAATCAAACACACCCACTTTGGTCCCGAAAAACCATCTCATGTGTTCCTCGAATGTCGCCAGGTCCATCTCGCTGTCGAAGAACTTTTCACAAGCGTTCAGCAGATACATATAGACAACGTTCGCGTTGTCGCCTGCGCCGCGATCACCCAGCACCTCCATCGTCTGCTCAAGAACCACAGATGGGCCGTTTGGCTCGTCAAGCCCGAGCTCGACAGCAACCCGATTAGCCAGGAGATTGGCGTGCTTTTCCGCGGCATGTCGTGCACCAATCTCCTTACACATGAGGAGACGCGAATAGAGCAGCTGTGTGACAAATACATTAAATTAGACCAGAGTAAGATCCTAACATTCAATTATGTGTACCTGTAATAACCGCAACAGCGTGTAGAACGTGGTGTTTGCAAAGAAAGGTCGTTTTGTATCGATCCCAGGTGCTAAATTCTGCGTGAACAAATCAGCACCGGCCTCCGTAATCCAGATATCTTCAGGACGCTCGGATATCTCCACCGCTGCGCGCGCGACGTTAGGGGACCGGTGACCGGACGAAGGCGATGCATCGCGAGACGCGGCCGGCGTCGATTTCCCAGTCGCCCGTTCTTGCGCTGTGCGTAGGAGTTTCCGTCTGAGATCGTTGGCAGCAACGCCGCTTGAATGAACAGCGTGAGTGCTCCCGGCTGATCGTCGACCGTTTTTCTGTGCGTCAGGGAACCCATTAAGTTCGGTAATCGGATCGTCGTCATGTACTCCTTCCAATGGCCCACAAGCAGCGTTGAACTCCGCCACTGGGTACATGCAAAGAAGAGGTATGAAAACTCGGAGGAATTTTTCCACCGCTCTTCGTTCTTGGGAATTGTATTGCGCCTGAGAACGGTCCAGGAAGGAATAGACCATCTTCAGAGAATCCAGCAGAACGGACGTGTCGTGGAACCCGTACTCTAGCTGATGCCCAACAGACCCAAGGCCATAGGACGGGGCCCCCTCCTGTTCCCATGTCTCTAATTGCCTGTTCTTGATGGCTTCGATGTCCGCGACGAAGTGTTTCGCGGTAATGCTCTTCTTGTCATTTTGTTTGAAGCTAATCCCTTGGTGGTCCAGCGACTTGTAAAAGTTCTTCGAGTCGACTTCGCGCCATGTCCGGCTCCATTCACGTTGCGCTCGTCTCCACTCCTCATCTTTCTGCCTGAGACGTGAAAGTACAACTGGGACGGCCACGCTAGGGCAGTCCTGTAGAGCCTGGATCGCCTCGAATCCACTGTCCCGACCGTAGACTTTCTTGATCAGCCTGTGGTATATCGTCCTACTAGGACCTCCAAAGTCCGGTTTTAGCTTGAATAGAGTTCGCTCCTCGTTAGTCATTTCTTCAATGCGATTGTTGATTGGTTCCAACAAAGCAATTGTTCTTCCAAGACCTTCGAGGTGCACCTGATACTCGTGTCTTTCTTCTTCACTTTTATGCAACGCCTCCTCGAATTGGTTCTTCTTGTGGGCAATAAATCCAGAATCTTCAGAAGCCCACGTGGGGTGTGAGACCCATGCATCGTTAAGGACCGACCGGCATAGCTCATCGCGACCGGAGCAAGCCAAGCGTATCTCCTGTGAAGCAGCAAAAATTCAATCAATTTAAAAGCACATCTTACGGTGACAAACGAAGACTCACACTGTCAGGTAACCTCCGGTAACTTGGGCCTTCTCCGTCATCTGCAGGCAATGCCGACAAAGCTTCCGGAGGACCCGTCCGAATGCTTCCTGGAGGTCCATTTTCAATGTTATCCTGTTTGTCGTCCCAGCCAATGAGGTCTTTGAATTCCGCGAGGAGATCAGCATCGCCTAAGAATACTTGCGCTCGGTCGATGAGTGTCTTGGCGTCAATGATCTCTTTCGAGAACAAGCTCAGAAGCTTCAAGAAGTCCTCGTACATCTCGCGGCTTTCCAGAGACTTCTTTGCCCTGTCGAAAAATAGCAGCTTATCGGCTGACGTCCCACCGAAAGACCCGACGCTGTGCGAAGTTCCCTGGGGCTGTAGCGCATGAGACTCCATTGATACCGGCTGTACAATTGGCGGCGCAGAGACGACGTGAAGTGTAGTGGGCTGAGGGGATCTCGGCTGGACTAATGGCGAAAATGAAGTGGATGCGGAATCTGGCTTGTGATGATGTTTGACCTTTTTAGCCTATAGAGCAAGAATGAGTTCATATTGGACGATCGACACGGATAATTTAGAATTAGACGTACCCGACTCGGAGCTGGCTTTGCAGGAGGTACTGGAGTTACTTCTTTCTCGACAACACGCCTCTTTCGCTTTGAAGGAGCAGCCGCTTTCTTTGTCCCTTTGTCCACGGGACTCGCGGCTTCAGGCTGGGACCATGTGACTGGAGAGGAACTGATAGCAGGCTGAGGTAAAATGGCAGGTCCAGGTTGACCTAGCGCTGCGGGACCTGCATCAGGAAGAAAGTCTTTAAACTCTGCCAACAAGTCGGGGGCATCCTTGAATAGATGTTGGACTTGAACGTAAACTTGGGACTGATTGAGGTCTTTCCTTTAGTATCTCCAGAGCTTTGCAATGTATGCTCACTCACATCCTGCAGGTGTCTTTGCTCTCTTTGATACGTTTGGAGAATATCAAGGAACTGCTTGTATGTGTTGGCGTCCTCGCTATATCGCGCCTTTATTTTGTTCAGATAGTATATGGCATGATTGAATTCCCCGGCGGGCTGCTGCATGTCGACAGTGTTCTTGTTGTTTCCCATATTACCCAGAACCGACGCAGCTGCTGTGGTTTGAGGATTGTGTATGCCAGGGGAGAAGGGCGCCTCATACTGGGGTGGCTGTCCGAATGCACGTGGTGTATGTGGGCGCGACACCGTAGGCCCTGCGAGGACCGGGAGGGCAGATGGTATGCCAAGGAATGTCGGCGTGTTCGCATGAGAACGAGAAATGTTGGTGTTTTGTGTTGTGGTGCCCAATGGTGTAGTGACCGTGATGGTGTTTGGGTCTAGCGGGTCTGCAGAGATGTCAATGCGGTAGCCCATCGGAAGGAACGTATTGAATCCTTGAATGAGATAGGGATTGCCATGGAAGAGCCGTGAGACGCGTTGGATGACGCCAGGAGTGTCGATGCTACATGAAAATAAAATAAACGTCGCATACGAGTTGACCACACCTCGATGAATGCTCACACTTGGCTCTTAAAGTCCTTCATGATATCTAAAAACCGGTTGTAGACCTCCGGTTTATCCTGAAACTGAACCTTCACGGCATCGAGGTAGCTCAATGCATCCGTAACGTTAAGCGCTCGAACCTCGGGTGACTTTTGCGCACCAGCAGGCGAGTCCCCCGTTGTAGGCCGTGGCGTCGATGACTTGGGCGTCTTTACTGTGGACATATCGGAGTGAGGCAGAAGAAAGTCGGCAGATGGTAGAAGAGGAAGAGGATTATGGCCAGGCAACGACGCAGGGTTGGCCAAGGGTAGATGGGTTGCTAGGGCGAGAAGAGACCTGGAGTCTGAGGCAGACGTTGAGGAGATCTCTGGAATGTCGGCAAGGCCAGGCAGGGCAGCAGGTTGTGGGAGAGATTGAGCGAGCACGCTGATTGGGGCATCACCGGCGCCAGACATTTGGACCCTTGCAATTTCGGTGACGGAGATGAACAACATCTCTGCGATCATGATGCGTGGGAACCGGAGGAATCTTATCTGATAACTTAGATCTACTATAGATACACAACACACTGGATGCAAGACTGAAATCCGGCTCGTTGCTGGTGTGTGTGGCAGATACTGATACTGATACTGAGCGGAGTATGAAATTATTACATAATTTATTTTTTAGTGC